>OX457031.1:7999925-8084011 GCA_949752745.1 Protula sp. h YS-2021 | reverse complement strand
TATTTTACAAATGAGTACGTGTGTCTATTATTATTTTAACATATCAGTCACTTAAGTAATATCTTATCAATAGGATTCACAGCAAGACATTCTTGCTACTTGTATTAATTGGCAATCCTAAGTTACAATGATTGTATGCGGAATTCCCTGCACCAATCAATCTAGGCCTAAGTAACATCACTGCTTGACTTATATAAATACTGGAATCTGATTGGTCGATTCCCAAGTCATTTTTTTTTCAATGTTAACTGGGACGCAAAAGTCGAGAGATTTTGCAGTTTATTTTTGTAATCAACGCGTCAATTAAGGAATTTTTAACCAGTGGTACAAACGTTGTCCTGAAGGTCGTCCGTTTCGTTGTTAGTTAGGATGACTCAAAATAACTCAATATCTGGTAATTGTAACTCTCCCTCTCCCTCGCTCTCTCTTTAATTCGCTGTCTCTCTCTCTCTCTCTCTCTCTCTCTCTCTCTCTCTCTCTCTCTCTCTCTCTCTCTGTCGCTGTGTATCCATCTATTTATCTATCTCTCCTTATCTCTGTCTCACTCTCCCTTCTCTCTCTCTCCCTCTCCCTCTCCCTATCTCTCTCTCTCTCTCTCTCTCTCTCTCTCTCTCTCTCTCTCTCTCTCTCCCTTCCTCTCTCCCTCACCCCCTCTCTCTCTCTTTTCTGTCTCTATCTCTTCCTCCTTCTCTCTCTCCCTCTCTCTCTCCCTCCCTCTCTCTCTCTCTCTCTCTCTCTCTCTCTCTCTCTCTCTCTCTCTCTCTCTCTCTCTCTCTCTCTCTCTCTCTGTCGCTGTGTATCTATCTATTTATCTATCTCTCCTTATCTCTGTCTCACTCTCCATTCTCTCTCTCTCCCTCTCCCTCTCCCTCTCCCTCTCTCTCTCTCTCTCTCTCTCTCTCTCTCTCTCTCTCTCTCTCCCTTCCTCTCTCCCTCACCCCCTCTCTCTCTCTTTTCTGTCTCTATCTCTTCCTCCTCTCTCTCTCCCTCTCTCTCTCCCTCCCTCTCTCTCTCTCTCTCTCTCTCTCTCTCTCTCTCTCTCTCTCTCTCTCTCTCTATCTTCTATCTCTATTTCTTCCCCCTTCTCTCTCTCCCATTTCTCTCCCTCTCCCATTTCTCTCTCTCTCTCTCTCTGTCTCTCTATCCCTCTCCGTGTACTTCATCTACCTAACCCGGATGCACCTAATCAATCAATGTCCTGTGTGTACTGGCGGGTAGGAATCAATGTCCTGTGTGTACTGGCGAGTAGGAATCAGTGTCTTGTGTGTACTGGTGGGTAGGAATCAATGTCCTGTGTGTACTGGCAGGTAGGAATCAATGTCCTGTGTTTACCGGCAGGTAGGAATCAATGTCCTGTGTGTACTGGCGGGTAGGACCGCAAAACGTCTGAAAGGCTCAGGTATCTGAGGCACCAATTGCCATTCTGAACTCACCAAACCGGAGAATTTTGTAACCATCTGCGATTATGCGCATGTGAGGAGGAGGAAGGTCTGCAAGGTGGAGGAAACTGATCTTGACTGCCCCGTCGCCTATAGGAAGCGTGACATACCCATGGCTATCTTTCCCCGAAGATGCACGGGGAGAGATAGACCGGTGTCCCAGTGATTGTGGTCCTCCGTGATTATGGTCAGGCCGGACCCTCATTCCTAGGAAGCACTATAGTGAATATTGTCCCCCTCTAGTGAACACGGTCCCCCGGGAGACTATAATCCCTTAGGAAAATGCCCCCCAACTTAAGAATAGGTAGGAATTTGTAACTGAATTCAGAGATCTTGCAAATAAAATTGCGCTTCTTGTCTTTGCATGAATTCGTCATCTGGCAAACTTAACTAACTAAAATTATTTTCAAACGCTTTCATCATACCAATTAGTGAGGCAATGAAATTAAATAAATGTAATTAAAAGTGACACTATTCACTCCCAAATTTCACAGCAGATTTAAGATGAATGGATTATTAATTACAGCAAATGCATGCTTTCATCTGAAGAGATCAATGCAACACGATGGCCAAAATTTGTAACTGGTAAATCCCTGATTTAATCCTTTTCGTTAATCCATGAATCCACATCTAAGACTCTGTAATACAACGTATATGTGATGTTTGAGATCAATAATATAGGGATTATCGCGCATGAGTAAATCTTGTGTAAATCTATTTAAAACCCAATGAATCCACACCCAAATTTGCCCTATATAAGGCACCCATTTTTTCCAAATTATCATTCAACTGAACTTGAACATGGATAGCGAAACGAAGGAAATCGGTGAAAACATAAGTGGTTGAGATACAGCAGGAAATCAAATATATGAGTGGCTCAGATGCAAAGCTGCTTCATTGAAACTTAAAGCCCTTGGCAAGTTAAGAAAATCTACTCAGAACATTTATATCAGTAACCCAGCAGATCATTATGCTCCAGTCAATGCAATATAATATATAGAATGTAAGCATATGTACAGTGTTTGTTAAAACTAGTTACAGTGGAAGCTCGACATCGGACCACCTCCCTATTGGGACCACCTCTGAAATGGGGCACATTTTTCGGTCCCGAATGCGCTCCATAGACTTCAGTGGTTAAGGAAACTCCCAATTAGGACCACCTCGGAACGGACCACTTTGGACCACTTTTTTCGGTCCAGAGCACTTAAAATGCCTGAGATCGGACCACTGTGGGACACAGGGGAAATCACTCTGTGCGGCACATTATTTACAACACTTAGCATGTTGCCGTCTTGGATGTTGTTGCTAGGGATTATGGTAACAAGTGTGTAACCAGAAAGGGGCTTTATCTTGTTATCTATTGCCTAAACAATATCATCTGACAATATACAAACTCACTGCCTTCCCTTTTTGGGCAGAACTTTTTGCGCGCTATAATCCTTAAGCCACTGTTACCGTTCCCGCTAATTTTTTAAACACGGTGTTTAAAACTTTTCCGGAGTCCAACCACGTTGAAACTGTGAAAGTATAAAATTTTGTGTGTCTATAACATACAGATTATTAATCAGTGGAGACGTAATAGATTATTGTAAACGAATATAACTTTCATTATGTCTGGACATCAAAGTTGAATCTATGGTAAACCCACAACATTTACCCCAGAATGACCAAACCTCCCAAATGTGACCACCTCTGAAATAGGGGACATTTTTTCCGGTTCCAAGAGTGGTCCGATTTCAGAGGTTCTCCTGTATATTTGTTGTATGTGAATAAATATGATTGGAAATTGCAATAAAATTTACGAAAGTAACTCTTATTTACTCCTACTTTATTAAAAAGTTAACGCACATCCATGATATCAAGGGGGGGCCGTAATCACTAGAGGGGGACCCTACTCCCTAGTGATCATGGTCCAATTGACCGTAATCACTGGGGGGCCGTGTTCACTGTCACACCGGTGCACACCCCCCCCCCCCCCCCCCCGAATAAATGAATGGCACACAGGCTTATGGCGCTTGAGCTGCACTTAGTAGATTATATTTCTAATTCCATATGATTTCAGTGTATGGGCACTGCCGTGTATTTGGAATTCATGCGTGCCTCTCTCTATTCATTGTCTGTCAAATCATTTCAGGTCACAAGCAAATAATGGTCTCTGAACGGTATATGCAAATGTGCATACTGTTTGTCTGTGATATCAGTTCATAGGGGGGGGATTAAATTAATAATGCCCACCCCCACCGGGAGGCAACCTTTCATTCCTTTGTCTGTCATATCTTATATCCAACAAGTAAATGTGCAGAGTTGCCAATAAATGCAGGATCACCTGTGCCTTATAAGAGATCTACTTCCGGAATCCTGGTGTTACCTTTCACCGATAAGCGCTCTGATATCAACAAATATCAGTGTAAAATATGTTTAGAAAAGTCCGGTGAATATTGAAACGAATTACTTTTACAAAATGCCCAACTTGAATGCTATTTTTTAGTTTATAGCGAAGCATTTCACTCCCTCCATATGCTTAGTCGGGGCGACGCTATCTGAGGTACCGGGAGTTTCCGAAAAGATGCTCCCCCCATATAAAAGCCCCGGGGCTCTTATTAGGAAACTGTTTCCCAATAGAAGCCCCGGTGTAATGAAACGTTTTGACCCCCAAACAAATCGACCCCCGGTCGATTTGTTTTAAAACAAACAGACCCCCCGGTCGATTTGTTTTGGGAAAACCCGCCATAACAAACAGACCTCCCCCATAATAAAATGACCCCCTCCAAATAATTATGTTTATATATAAAATTGAAGTAAAAAAAGGTGCATGTGGTTTTTAAATTCTATTTTAAGCATTTTCTACCTCTTGATGTAGAAAATTATTATTTTGAGCCTTTGAAATGCCATAATTGAGCTTGGACCGATTTTTTGGTGACTGTATGTTAGTGGTGTTGGAATTGTTTTCGTGTTTGAAAATGTAGATGTTAGTTGCTAGATAAATTGTTATTCGTGGATAAAGTGTTTATTTCAATTAAAGAAACTAATAAGGTGGCCGTATGTGGAAAGAAATAAAGAAATTAACAAAAACTAAGAGGGTTAAAACATTTCAGGGGGGTCTGTTTGTTTTAAAACAAATCGACCGGGGGGTCTGTTCGTTTTAAAACAAATCGACCGGGGGGTCGATTTATTTTGGGGGTCAAAACGTTTCCTTACACCGGGCTTCTTTTTTGGGGTTAAAATAAAGACCTGAAAAAGACGTTTCCCAATAAAAGCCCCCTCCTTCCCTGCAATCTTTTTAGAACTCGTGTTTACTCGCATTGCAGACACGGTGCACTTAATCCTTTGATATGAGGCAGCCTCTAGACATGTTCTGCGTCGTTGCTGAATCCTGTGCTTTTGTGTGTTTTTGTTATTTTTTGTGCGGATATCGGCAGCATGTAGCGCTTAAAAAGAGATTGATTGTAAATTTTCTTTTTTTTCAACAAAAACTTATCGACAAACCCCCCAATCTAAAAAATAGAAGCCCCGGGGCTCTAATTAGGAAACTGTTCCCTAATAGAAGCCCAGGGGCTTCTATTTGGTTTCCAAATGAGTCCCTGAAATTGGCCAGTTTCCAAATAGAAGCCCTGGGCTTTTTTCGGAAATCCCCGGTATGTGGCTATGCTTAGTCCGGGCGACGCTATCTGAGGTATGCGGCTCGTGTAGGTTTTCATTGATCTTGTTATTGTCAGTTGGTTTTATAAAATACCTGTATTGCTAAACAAGTTCATAAATGTGAACAAAAAAAAAACAGTTTTTTTCTTCTTCAAGGCGCAGTATGGAAGCATTTGTTTGTTTACTGTTTACATTCACATATCACTAAGCGTGAACAGAAAAACAATTGAGGTCTGGAAAATATGCTCAAAAGCAGCTAGGCGGGACGCAATGCGTCTCCTCAAACACGACACCCTTCGTTTTCTTGCTACATTGTCTTTGTATGCGGCCCGACCCGCTAGACGTAGAATAAAACAACAAAGACAATTGTATTTAAACAATTTTTCGGGGTTTTTTTTTTGTTTGTTTTTTTTTTTGTTTTGTTTTTTTTTTTGTTTTTTTTTTTTTTTGTTTTTTTTTGTTTTTTTTTTGTTCTGTAATTGCAGCAAAGCAACAATAAGTTTTTCACCACTTGTTTTCATTCTGTGCCTTTTAGACTCTGTTTTTAATACAAATCCGGATTTATAAGATAACGTAAAAATGCTCTTATTTTTTGGTAAAGTGATTTCCTAGTGCATTGGTACGACTACCTAAAAACCAAATCCCATATTTTTCTGATCATTCAGAAACGAGAATAAGTGTGACAAAGAAGAATATACGCTTTTTGGTGACCGATAAATACGAGTTGCTCTCTCATAGTTGCTGGCTTATTCTGAAAACACGCTGAATGGATGGAACAATGGGTTGCAAATTCCATGTCTGCTTAGTTCTCACTTGGTATTGAAAATACTAAATGGAGATGGAATGCCTCGAATTCTTCAAATATTTTTTCCTCGCTTTTTTTATTTTTATTTTTTTCTTTTTCCGCCGAATCGGTTTCCAGACATCTCCTCCAAGTCCGCTGAAGCTAGACCAACCAAACTTGGCACCTGTATGGAGGCTCATCTGAAGTGGTGCATCTGAAAAAAATTTTTTGACCTTGGCCTTACCGCTCAAGGTCAAATCGCGAAAAAGATCGGTTTTCAGACATCTACAACAAGGCCGTTGAAGCTAGAAAAGCAAAACTTGGCATATATATAAAGGACGATGTGATCTGAGGCACCCATAACATTTTTTGACCTTGACCTTGATGGTCAAGGTCAAATCGCGAAAAACGTTCTTTAAGAAAAACAATGATTTATCTCGAAAACGGCAAGAGTTAGAGCAATTTTAACCTCATTTTCGACCTCCACCCCCTATATGACGATACGTAGGGTATAAATTCCGGTGTCCTTGACCACCAGGTCGCTTTCGAGCCCCAAACCGGAAGTTGACCTTTATCGGTAAGAAATAGAGCAATCGGTTTCCGGACATCTTCTCCAAGTCCAACCAAACTTGGCACATGTATAGAGGGTCATCTGAAGTGGTGCACCTGATAAAAATTTTTTACCTTGACCTTACCGGTATAGTTGGTAGTATTTAGGAGGATATTCTACATTCAGACATGTGAAGATTGCTAACAAATAGCAATATCATCTACCTTTCGTTTTAAGTTAACATTCCAAGTGGGGTCTAATTCGCTGTGCGAATTTCGGTCTAGTTAACATCTGTCATAGGACAAAACCTCTGCCCAAGCCCCCCCCCCCGAACCAGTAAATGGATCAAAGATCACGATTGGCCGTATTCACAAAAGGTTAAGAGTACAGTTAACCGATTCCGTTAACTGCTAGGTTAGCAACAAGAACATCTGAAAGTAAATGAATAAATTTAACCTAATAACAAACATAAAATGGACCTAGAATTGTTTGCGTGATACATGTGAACCGATTATCGCTTCTATGAGTACAGCGATCTGCGTCGTTTATGTTCATGCATACCGCGGCAGAGAATTTAATTTTACAGTCTTTTCACATTTAGAATAACAACCATTTCGTATGCCGGCACTAAGTAACACATTTGGTACCATGTGTGTCCTAAAGCACGCAGAGATGTGGAATGCCTTTTTAACATTTAATGCTATTTTCTATATTCAAATATAATTGAAGATTCAATAAATCTATTTAGATCTCACGAATAGTATTTTTGACAGCAAAAATTATTTTATGAGATCAAAACTCAATTTTATAAACTTAACAAGTCGTACGGAGGCATACATTTAAATCAAATTAACTTCAGATCAGATCAAATCAAAAGAATCGTCCATGAAATTTTTGAGATATAAAATAGAGCAAAATGATGCACAAAATGAAAAAGAAACCTTCTGCATACAGCGCCGTCATTCACAGACATTTGCTTCTGACTTTTACATATCAAAAGTAGACTCATATTTTGATATCAAAAAGTAATTTTTGATATAAAAATCATTTGAAGATTTCAAAACACAAATTAAAAAAGTCTCATTCTGCAAAATTTGATATCTAACATAAATTCTAGATTTCAATAAAAAGAAAATAGTAATTGAGAGTAAAATTCGGATTTTGCTATGAATGTTTCATGGTCCTCTATAAAACTGAGTTCTTCATTTCTATAAATCAATTTAAGATATATCTAAATTATTTTTGATATCAATAAATATAGCTAAACATTTACTGATATCAAAATTGTTTTAGAAAAAAAATGCACTTAGAGATACCAAAAAATTATTGTTGCGATCTAAAATTCATTTGGCGATGTCAGCAATATAATAACTGGCAGCAAAAATTAATTCTTGATATAAAAGAGTTCAAAAATTAAGACTAGACAAGAATAATTGTCTACAAATATGAAAATGACATTCTACAGAAAAGGAGTTAACTGTGGACACGGTCCCCGCAGAGTGCCAATTACGTTAAAAAAGAGGTTCAATATTCGCGCAGTAGTTCGCATTTCCCATAAAAGGAGATTGTTTCGAAACTGTATTCATCCGGCGACGAAAACGGAGACCCCCAAATTGTACATGACCACTTCACAAGTGCCTTTCTAGTTAGTGTTTTGTGGCTGCAGGAGCGCTGTTCGTGCACATCGATTAATAATTTGGTGAAAAGGGGTGAAATTAACAGGGTTATCAACATTTGGTTAAAAAAGTGGTTATATTTCACTCTTGGCACTCCGTGGTTAGGGGTTGTCGATGTCATGGACACGCATGGCAACCACTTTGTACGTGAGCCCCCTACTCCCCCCCCCCCCCCCCATGTAGCCCCGGTAGCGATACATGTGTATCCGGCTATCCGCTAGGTGGTGCATTTGCTGAACAATACGGTGGTTGAGCAAAGTGACTGCAGGGGTGTCAGGTGTCAATTTTTCTGTTTTAATTTTTTTTTTTTTTTTTTTGGTTTTGTTTTATATATATATATATATATATATATATATATATATATATATATATATATATATATATATATATATATATATATATATATATATATATATATATATATATATATATATATATATATATATATATATAAGTGCATATATATATATATATATATATATATTTATATATATATATATATATTTATATATATATATTGTTTTTCTTGTTGTTGCACGAGGGGCGTTTACCTGGGTTGTGCGCTATTTGAATGAAGATGACCAGTAAGTAGGGGAGACAGGTCGCTAGGAACGCCTTCGCCATTCTGTGTCCATCAGCCTCCCTGGCGTGTGTCACGCTGATCACCTGTAACACCAAACCAAGGCTCGTCTCCCGTCACCAAGTGTCAACCATACGGATCTGTGTCATAGTACCTCCCGACATAACGCTTCCAGACATAACATGACACCTCGCGATATAACGCCTCGCCACATAACTCCTCCAGACAACGTCCTGCGTCATAACGCCTACAGACATAACGCCTCGCGCCATAACATATTCACTACATGGTAAGCGTATCTGAACCGAATGCTGGAAAGCATAAGCTGCCCGCCGGGGGGGGGGGGTGAAGGGGGGCACTTGGTGTCATATGTGTTACCATAGGCTGCCCGCCGGGGGGGGGGGGGGTGGAGGGGGGCACTTGGTGTCATATGTGTTACCATAGGCTGCCCGCGGGGGGAACTTGATGTCATATATGTTACCATAGGCTGCCCGCGGGGGGGGGGGGGGCACTTAGAGTCATATGTGTTACCATAGGCTGAGCGCGGGGTTGGCACTTGGTGTCATATGTGTTACCATAGGCGCCCCGCGGGGGGCACTTGGTGTCATATGTGTTACCATAGGCCGCCCGCAGGGGGAGCACTTGGTGTCATATGGGTTACCATAGGCTGCCCGTGGGGGGGGGGGCACTTGGTGTCATATGTGTTACCATAGGCTGCCCGCAGGGGGGGGGCACTTGGTGTCATATGGGTTACCATAGGCTGCCCGTGGGGGGGGGGCACTTGGTGTCATATGTGTTACCATGCGTGTCAAAGAAATGCGGAGAGAGGAGGTAATTTTGGGATGCAAATTTTGTTTTAAAATGGGGGCAAGTTTCATCCACTACTCCGCGTTTCCCACAAAGGGTGGGGGGGGGGGGTCTGAAAAAGAAGTATTATTTCCAAATTATCACTCGGCGTTTACGGGTTATTTCAAAAAGTGACGGGTATGCATGGTAGCCAGTTGGTACGGGAGTGCCCCTTCCCCCGGGATAGGTTGGCTTTATGCTTAAATCCGTATCTAGGGCTTTGGACCCTTAGACAACAACATTCACGTTGGTTGTACTTTAGATGTGATTAGTTGCGACCACAAACAACGTCTAACCAACGTTTTTGACATCGTGTTGAATAAGCGCTGAGTGAGCACGCTCAGACTTTGCTTTTGGTCGCACCCAAAACTATATTCTCCAACGTCTATTCCAGTTTTTGGTGCTGAATAGAAGTAAAAAAAAATCGACGTTGTATAGACGTCAGACTGACAACCTAAAAACAACCTGCTTGGATTATTTCTCAACGGAAATGGTAGCCATGACAGGTCACTTTGAAAGCAGACCGATGTGAGAACATAAAATGTGAGAATTTCAAGTTCGCGGAACTTTCTATCCACCTGCTTTTTGAAAAATATTCATAAAAATCGATTTCATGTGTCTCCTGCGTCACCGGATGATCCGAGGGCGGGTGAACTGTGACGGAGGTGAACTGTGACGGAGGTGAACTGTGACGGATGTGAACTGTGATGGAGGTGACCTGTGACGGAGGGGACCAGACTACGATTGGTTGACGGGAATTTAGATCAATATGTTGCCGATCTTTTCCCGGTCTTTACATCCATGGCTGGGCAGTTTCTGTTTTGAAGCCTTGGAAATGCTTTGTCATTGAAAATATGAGCGTTAAAGGCACGACCAAAAAATTCTAAGGTATTTTTTCTAAGGAAATATATTTTTTACATTAAAAGTGTATACACGCCGCCGGCTATTCGATTTCTTTGGACTTGGCCAGGTCAATTCTTTATTTTTTTTTTCAATTTAATGACCCGGTGTCCCAGGATATCTTTGCTTCCGGATATCTGATACCCCTCCGGGATGTCTTGCTCAAAAGTGTTAATTTAGGTTATCGTACTCTTTCTCTCTTTTTTTGTGGACCGTATGGTCGGGGGCCTTATGACCGGGGACTTTAGGGACCTTAGGGCAGAGGACTTGTTCGGAGGGGGGCGTTTTGGCAGAATTCCGTGTTTGTACCAGGGATCTGCTAAGCTATGATGGCAAATCGTAGCATGTGCAAGTCCAAGATATCCTAGGAAAACCATAGCGAGTAATATATCAATAAGAAGCACAATATGAGAAGGGATGGGGGAGCGTACAAGACAAAGAGTAAACATGACATAAATCTATCGTTTTATTTCGTAAAACGAGCTTTTACGAGTAAAAGCGCAATTCGCGTTCTCCACTTTTAATGGGTTCCCTTCCAGTAATATTTACCACGCAATATAAAAAGAACTTTTTGAGGTACTGTTCAAGATACTCTAACCCTTCCATCCATCCTTCGACCAATCAGAATGCCCGAGACGTCGTCTGCTAGTCTCGTATAAACGACATTCCCTTTTTAGCCCCAAAAGGCGGTAAAACACGCCCAGGCTAGTTGGGGAAGGATGGGACGGGTTAAAATCAAAGTTAAAAGTGGAGAACGCGAATTGCGCTTTTACTCGTAAAAGCTCGTTTTACGAAATAAAACGATAGATTTACTTCGCAAAAGCTTTGAATTCGCTTATCTGCACTTTTAATGGGACTTGAGTCCGGAGCAGGGGAGCCTGCCATTCTTGAACTGCCCAAAAAGGTCGCGAATTACACTATGGCTTGTAAAAGCTCATTGTATGTAAGCAAGGAGTGCTGTGCACTCGAAGCAAAAGAAGAAATAAAACTTGTCGGGTAAGTTTCAATTCTTTTAATGATTTCCTAAATAAAGTCCGGATGCGCACCATTCCGGTCTTTCAACATAAGGTAAAATCATAACAAAGTAAAAGTATCACATTAACTGTCAGTTGAGATGATGAAGGGTTTCCAACCATGCCATCATCTTTTGAGAACCTATCACCATCCCCCTCCAACCGCCCATCGGATGGATCCCTACCTCAAGTTCTCACTATTCACTTGCTATGTATTGATGAACAATTAAGTTTATTTAGAAGTACTACAAAACGATCGTAAATCCATAGGATTTACGCAAATAAACTCTTTGACACTTCTAGTAAAGTGACTGAAGTGCCTTACAAGACATGCTATTCAAACTTGGAAAAAAGAGAGCGAGTCCGCTGTCTAACTTTTCTTCCTCCCATTTTGATAAATTACCACGTTTATTTGAAATAAACTCGTAGCGATTGACTAGATAGTTCTAAAACTACTGTAAATTGTCATAAAATGAAAATCAGAGAAATTTTCGGCTTAGTTATGACTGTTTTCCTATATGGGGCCGTTATGGTCCCATAAGCCCATAATGACACTATGGTTCCTTATACCATGGACCATAGACCGGTCTTTCGGTCCTCCGGCTACAACGGGTGTACGGTCACTGGGTACATCTGGGACCGACACGGCCCCCCCTTTCTTTCTGAAAAACTTGAAGAAAGGAGATCAAAACTTAAGCATCCGAGTAGCCGTAAGACCGAAGACTGGGCTGTACTCATTGCACATGCGATCCTGGACACTTCGGAGTATATAAATGCTTAATTAAACATAACCGTCCAGCGTTTTCCCGTAGCTTAATATAAGCACGGAACCGAAATGGTCCGAAGGACCTGAGCGTAAAAGCGAAATGTTCAGAGTAAGAAGGAAAAAACCTTCTTGTGGGTTGTTACTTTCGTGGCTTGTTGTTGCTGTTACTGTTCCTGTTACGGCCCTTGGAGAAGTTAGCCTTCTGCTTGCCCCTGTTCTTGAACTTGGGACAAGCATTCCTACAACAGAAACCATCAGCCTGTAATGGTCGTTTCTGAAGCCACGAACGGTCCTAATGAATATAAACCAGACAATTTATCTTGAGAGAAATCTTTCAGATAGTATTTAACAAACGAGTTGGGGGAAACCCAACAACCTGTTTTTAATATATCCGAAAGGGACACGTTACGTACCGCCCTGAGGGAATTAGCTACTTGCCTTACCTGATGGGCTTTGATGCTCGATTCTCCTAACGGGTTCGGGTCGATTTGTGCATCGTCATAGGCTGCCAAAATGATCTTTTTAATATAATTTGAGATCGACTGCGTCGAAAGATCTTTTTTTGTTAAATTTTGGCATAAAAGAAATGATGAAAGCCTTCTGATTTTTTTATCTGTAGGCCTCTGATATTTCTAAATACTGTTGCAGCGCCTTGACGGGACACAAAGAGACCAGACCGTCTGAGTCGGGGTCATTTGGTAGGGATGGGAGGGTAATGTGATCGAACATTCCCATCCCTTGGGTCATGATGTGGGTTTTTCCCATGAATCCTGCTCTGGGGACGAGGGTGACCTTCTCCCATGTACCCTTATCTTTTTTTACCTTTCTGTCCAGGGCATGAATTTCGCTTCTTCTTTTGCCCGAAGCTAAAGCCAATTTTTTGCTGAAATCACGTCTTTACTAAAAATGTCTGGGCGCTGAAGATACCGTAAGACTAAAGATAAATCCCACTGCGCTATATTGGATGGGCAGGGTGGGGAGTTTACTTTAAAGTGTCTTACTAGCTGTGATAGGGATGTATCTTCGCCCGGGTTGTAGCCTGTGGATGCTTTGAGTCTTGACCCTATAGCGGCCCTATAGCCCTCGATGGAACCTACCTTTAATTTCACCTCCGTGAAAAGGTGATCGAGGAAGTCCGCTACCACTGCTGGGCTAGCCTGAAACGGATCTAGCTTAGAAGTGCTACACCAAGCGGCAAATTTATTCCACTGCGACCTGTAAACCTTGGCCGTCGAGCCCTTGTGACTGTTTACTATTTTCTCTCTCAACTGTTTAGAAAAACCCTTGTTCTTCAGAAAGGACTGGTCAGACACCACAGGTGGAGGTTCAGTAAGCGAGGGGAGGAGTGGAAGTGTTGCCACTGGGGTTGTGATAGCAACTCGTTGCGGCATGGGATCGGTATCGACCTCATTACCTTGCAATGGAGTAGGAGGGCGAACCATGGGGCTTCCGGTGTCCATGGGGCAATGAGTAATAGGAACGGTGGTTTCAACTCAATTACTCTCTGCTGGACTTGCCCTAAGATTGCTTGTGGGGGAAAGGCATACAGTACCTCGTCCCGTTGCCACTGACAATTGAGGGCGTCCACTGCGTCCGCTGCTGGGTCCGGGCAAGGGGACACGTACCGGGGAAGTTGCGTGGTCATAGCGTTTGCAAACAGATCCAGAGTCGGGGCACCCCATGGAGATTGGTGTGTCACCCACTGAAAGGACCGAGGGGATAGGCACCATTCGGTGTTGATAACTTGACCCTGTCTGGAAGCTAAGTCCGCTAAGACATTTAGTTTCCCGGCCAGGTGACGGGCGGAGACGGTCACCTGTTCCTCCCTGGCCCTTGTAAGAATTTGAAATGCGAGTTTGGACAGGGACCGTGATTTGGTACCCCCCTGCTTGTTGAGGTAAGCTATGGCTGTGGAATTGTCTAACCGAAAGAGGACTGCCTTGCTTCTGAGCTGGTTGGTCAGTTTGGTTAGGGCAATCCAGACTACCCGAAGTTCCAGCCAGTTTATGTGGTAGGACTGGAGCCAGGGTGGCCATTTGCCTTTCCATACTTGACCGTTCCAATAAATTCCCCACCCCGAGTGGGATGCATCGGTCTGAATCTCTATCTCTGGGGTGGGGGGCTGAAATGGCATTCCTTCGGACATAATTAGAACATCGCACCACCACTGGAGGGCTTGTAGGGTTACCTGTGAAACTTGCATCTTTGATGCGGCTGAACGACCCTGATGCAATGCCCATCTTGCCTGGCTTTGAAATGGCCTGTAATGGAGACGGCCCAGGGGGACTGTCTTCTCTGTTGCCACTAACAGGCCAAGAAGGGATTCCATGGCCTGTAATCCCACCTTTTTTCCGGGGGAGATACCTGGAATGGCACCCGCAATTCTCTGACGGCGTTCTGGCGTAGGGAACGCCTTTGCTATTGCCAGATCCCAGAACTCCCCTAGAAAGGTAATGGACTGTTTGGGGGTTAGTTCGGACTTGGCTAGGTTTACTACTAGACCTACCCCTAGTGCCTTGCGAACTAAAGACATTGTATGATTCTCGGTTACCTGCCTGTCTTGATTCGCCAGAAACCAGTCGTCCAGATACTGAAAGGCTAACATCCCTTCTAGACGCGCCCATGTTTTCAGTACCTTCATAACCTTGGAAAAAACGTACGGGGCCGTAGCCAGACCGAAGGGAAGTGCCAGAAACCAAAAACGTCTTTTCCCTACTTGAAAGGCTAGGAACTTCCTTGCCGAGCGGTGAAGAGGGATATGGAGGTAAGCATCGGAGAGATCTATGGAGGTACCCAACATCTCTTCCCGTAATGACCCTTTTATCACCTCGGCCGTGTCCATCTGAAAGATGACCACTCGGAGAAAACCGTTTATGGGGGAGAGGTCGATTACTAGCCTCCACCCTTGGGGACCAGAAAAACCCTGCTGAAAAAGCCCATTTGATTTTCTGGCATTTCCTCTATCGCCTGTTTTTGTGACAAGCTTAATAGCATTTCTTGGAGAGCTCGGTCTTTTTCTGACCCCTTGGGGTAAGAGGTGACCAGTTGTCTTGGCGCATGGGCGGTTAGGGGAATACGGCACCTGGGCCCGTTTCGATCTCGTTTGAAAGGTAGGGAGTAACCTCTCTTTAACCAACGTACTACCCTTCGAGACGCCCCCATTTCTGCCCATTGCTGACTTTCCTAGTCTCCCTCCTACGGGCAAGGAGGCATTTAAGAAGAGTAAATTTTCCAAGTCTTTTAAGTTTGTTAAAGTATCGCCAGGAGATGAGGGAATCTCGTGACGGTACTTTGATTGGTTGCTACCTGAACGACTGTGGAGACGGACCCTCTGTCTTGCTGCCGGAGCTGGGTTTCGGTTTCTTGACAGGGGGCTGTTGCGGCTGCGCACTCGGCTTAGTCTGTGCCGGTGAGGACTGCTGTGGTCTCTTCCTCTTCAGTGGGCGTTTGAAGGAGGAGCAAGACATCCTGGACATCAGGGCATAATCTTGCGAAAGCGAACGACTCTCCTGATTCACCCTCTCTATCTCGGTGGGAGGAAATAGCTCTCGTTCTTCCAGGATAGGGGCATGGCGCAGATCCCGTAAACCTTTGACACTAGACCAGCAGTGCTGGAGAAAGGCGTCTCTACGTAGGTAGACCATTGACGTCATCAAAAAGGTGGAGAGTTTGACCACGTCTCGGGTAGCTAAGGCCAGGCATTCCATCAGTTTATAAGACACAGGATCACTAAGGCGAAGTTCTTCCCAACGGGACTTCAGAGCTTTAAGTGCGTGATCTTGAAATGACATAATGTTCAGGATGTGACGAGAAGACGCCTCGATGGTCTTGGCGTCTTTCTCCACTAATGGAATGCCTGAGTCACTACGCACTGTGGGCATCCAGACTGTACGCTTCACGGGCTGTTCCAGGGCCTCTAGGGGAATTTTCTCCTATATGGCCGATATGACCGATATGACCGATATGGGCCTGGTCGTACTAGGCAGTGTTTAGATAAGTGGAAACGCGACAATGTGCGGCTCTCACCGGCGTCCATCTTCTTGAATTCCTTCGCGCGGACCGTGACAGCATGAGCAATGCCCTCGCTGGTGGCTAGTGCGATGAAGGAGTCCTGTTGTGGTGGAGCGGCCTGAGATGTCATACGAATGGGCGGATCCTCCTTATCTAAATTTGGGGAGCCACAGGAGACCTCTACTAAGCGGGCTATCTCTTGAATGGCATCCCTGAACGGCACGTCCTCTGGTGCAATCGTAGAAGCAGAACTCGAGGGGGCCGCGTCCTCAACCGATGGGGCAAGGTCTGGTGGAGAGGGAGTACGGATGGGACGTCTGCCCGCTGCCGCTGGGTCTCTCCAAAGTCGTTGCCCTTGGCCGGGAGAACGCACCTGCTCCACTGCCCGTAACGGTAAATGAAAACGGGAATGTACTGGCGTACCCTCGGATTCTTCTTCCCCGTCTTCCACCTCCGACTCCTGTTCATGCAGATGCATAGACAAGAACGCTGAAAATTCACTCGGGAGACGCTGTAGCTGAGGAGGGGGGATAAATCCTCTCGCGGGGGAATGCCTAACTGGCCTGTAACCGCCGAAAGAACTGTTCCCGTATACTTATGCGTTAAAGTCACTTGTTCCTCAGACGGGGACTTAAACGCCCCTCCTGGACTGCCAATGGGTTTCACTCTAGGAGGTGATGCCCATGCCTCGCGGAGAAGATCCCGTTCTTGCCCTTCCGGGATATCCAATTCTGCTACAGTCTCAGAAAATGCACGTCCTTTACTCTTGGATTTTTTATGTCTCTAAGCTGGCGTAGCGGATTCCGATTCCGCACCAGTGTCTACGTGTACGGGGGTGGAGACCTGGCTCAGAATAACGGAGCTAGCCTTTTTCATGGTATCCTGAATGAATTCACGAGTAACAAACGAAGCCGACGAAAGGAATTTGCGCTTATCCCTCCTGCGCTCGTTCTTGGTCCTATTCCGTAACAGGAATTTACAATCCTCTGAAGTGAGATGTTGGCACTCGCCGCACGGGCTGTCTGGCTCGCACAGAGGTATTCCAATGTTCCGTCTGCAGCGGTCGCAGATGGAGTGGGGGTTACACGAAGTTGGAGGATGGATACACTGAGGCAGTAACGGTGGAGAGTGTAGACTGGCCTCTGTCATATCTGAAATGCAAGCAGAGAAAAACAACGGTGAGAATATGTAGTATAAAACAACCTACAATACTACATTTCTCAGTGCTTTGCTTCAACTGCAAGCTTTAATCCTCCAAGCTGTGTTTACAATCGCTTAAACACCGCAATGACTCGCTGGGTCTAAGGAAATGACGAAAAGAGATGCTTCCCGGAACGGTAGCGTTCCCGGGCCGTAACGGGTTGGACCGTAATGGACCTACCCGTGTTGGATATGGGTCTCTCTTGCCTCAGATGAACCAGAGACCATAGGACCGTAACGGGTTGTAAATCCCGTTGGACCCGAATGGTCTTCTCGCACCCGTGACCGTATGACAACAATGGGAAAACGGTCCTGGCAAGGAAAAAGACCCTCAGACGTCACAGAAAACGGAGAACGCTGTCAGACTTGCGGAACCTGCTCAACGAAGACTGAGAAGCGACCCATGGAGCAAAGCTTAAGCAAAACTGGCCATTTCCGCGATGACACAGCTGGTTGGTAAAGCTTGGAGTCTGATTAGGTCCAGCAGCCTGAAAAGATCCTACTCCTAGACGAACTGAGGTGGAACTGGAAAGTTCCTCGATCTGAAAGAAAGTGGAGAAAGAGGCGCACTTCTCGGGACTAGGAAAGTGTCTCCGTGATCGTGCAAACTCAACGTAACCAGACCGAAGAACAAGATGTCGAATTAACACACTTCGGCTCCATAAATTTATCCCAAAGCACATTAATAGATAAAGTAATCCATTAGGTAGTGAATTAAGTAAAAAATGAAGCAATTCGCACCTTAAACCAGTTCCCTTGCTGCAAAAAACCGGCAGCACACAGAATGGCGTGTTGTACAGACGCCACGCAAAAAGGGAATGTCGTTTATACGAGACTAGCAGACGACGTCTCGGGCATTCTGATTGGTCGAAGGATGGATGGAAGGGTTAGAGTATCTTGAACAGTACCTCAAAAAGTTCTTTTTATATTGCGTGGTAAATATTACTGGAAGGGAACCCATTAAAAGTGGAGATAAGCGAATTCAAAGCTTTTGCGAAGTAAAAAGATCTTCTACACAATTATTGCGACAAAGAAAGATACCAGAAAGGGGCTAGTGGCACATTAATTACGATAAAACGGGGATGGGGTGAGAGTGCAACATAAACATAACAATATCAGAACTCGTGCTCGGGCTAGAGTGCAACATAAACATAACAACACTATAACTCGTGCTCGGGCCACAGTGCAACATAAACATAACAACACTATAACTCGTGCTCGGGCCACAGTGCATCACAAACATAACAACACTATAACTCGTGCTCGGGCCACAGTGCAACATAAACATAACAACACTGTAACTCGTGCTCGGGCCACGGTGCAACATAAACATAGCAACACTATAACTCGTGCTCGGGCCACAGTGTAACATAAACATAACAACACTATAACTCGTGCTCGGGCCACAGTGTAACATAAACATAACAACACTATAACTCGTGCTCGGGCCACAGTGCAACACAAACATAACAACACTATAACTCGTGCTCGGGCCACAGTGCAACATAAACATAACAACACTGTAACTCGTGCTCGGGCCACGGTGCAACATAAACATAACAACACTATAACTCGTGCTCGGGCCACAGTGTAACATAAACATAACAACACTATAACTCGTTCTCGGGCCACAGTGTAACATAAACATAACAACACTATAACTCGTGCTCGGGCCTGAGTACAACATAAACATAACAACACTATAGCTCGTGCAAACCTAGAACAACATAACTCGTACTATATTAATATGAAAAAGGAGGAAGACGGGAAATTATTTATTTATTAGTTTATTTATTTAGAGTTAGAAAAAAAAACTAGGCCGAATTCCCCTAGATAGCGTAATGACCCACTTGCAGAAGCAACAATTACATATTACATTATGACCAAAAAGGTCAAAGTCACCCAGATACCGTTCTTCTACCCTTCCCGTCGTTATGGTCCAACGGGTGAAAAATGAGCCCAAAATCTCTAACCGTTTTCAATATAATGGTCAACTTCCGGTTTCTCAACCTGACCGTGGCCGAGGTCAAGGTCACCGAGGAACCTCTCGTGTATCGTCGTTTAGGTTCAAAGGGTCGAAAATGAGCTAAAATTGCTCTATTTCTAATCGTTTTCGAGAAAATGATCAACTTCGCCTTTTTTCTTTTTCAATGGCCGAGAAGATCAAGGTCACCGAGGTACCTCATATGTAACGTCTTATAGGCCCAAAGAACCGAAAACGAGATCACAATCTTTCTATTTCTAACCACTTCGATATAAGTCACCCTACCGTTTATGGTACACGAGGTCAGATCAAGGTCAAGGTCAGAATATTTGCTGTTTCGCCGAGACCTTATGATTGTCGAACACGAAGCTCCGCTGATTCCAAGGCTAACGGGAGGGGGGGGGGAGTTTTCTGGAAACCATTTTGTAGAGAAAATAATAATTTTGACCTCAATTTCACCTTGATCTTGGCCGTAGAGGTAAAACAAATTCACCGAGACCTCATTATCTGCTACCAAATTTCGTTTTCCTCCATCAAACAGTGCGAGAGTTTCCTGGAGCCTTCCAACGGAAAAAGAGAAGACAAAAGGAGAAGAAAAGGCGAAAACTTCCGAAACGACTATAAAGGTCCGATTTGCACGTGGGAAATACACTTTCAACATTAAATTGCTCCTTTTTCACTAAAATGTTCACAACACGGAAGGATTGTTTTCTGAAACAAACGAACTTTACATTAGAAATAGATTGCGAAATATTAGAACTTACTTGGCTTGAGGAGTTGTTTTGTGGAAGCACACTCCTGTGATTAACTGTTTGCTAAAAGCAATGAAGTGCTACTTTTTTTTTTTTTTTTTTTTTTTTTTTTTATGAACAAGTTTTAAATGAAAAGCTTTTTAACAATTTCTTCAATGACTTTGTGATATCACTATTAAACGGGAAGTGAGTTAACGTTTTGGACAATTAATTTTTCCAAAGTAATCCACTTCCTTATATATTCCAGGTGTACCCCATGATGTTACTGAAATAGAAGAAGAGGAAAAGAGAGAGGACGAGAGGGGAGAGGGAGGAATTGAGGAGACTGAGGGGAGAGGGAGGAATTGGGGAGCTTGAGGGAGGACGAGCAGAGAAAGAGACAGAGTTAGAGAGAGAGAGAGAGGGAGATAGGTGAAGAGGAATCCCAGTAAGAAAAAAGTCCCCTGGAAAAAATCCTATATCTAAGCAGGTAGTACTCCTAACTAATGTATGGGAACTTTTCAAATGTTTTTCGATTTTTTTTTCTTGAGGGTGGGGTGGGGGGCTTTTTCAGACATTTATCGATTTACTGTGAAAATTTTCCGATATGCGAATATCTGTTTGGATTTGTTTATATTATTTTTCCGGGTTGGGGGGGGGGGGTTAAACCTAGCTCGGTGTTTTAAAAGGAGGATCGGGGGGGAGGTCACCACTGTTATCCGAGAGTGCAGTTAAGGGAATTTTCCTGCTGGATAAGAGCTAAGGATTTTACTCTGTTTGTTTGTTTCTATATTTTCTTTGAGGCTGGGCTTCTTTCTACTACCAGGGGGAGGGGGCGTGCGACCCCCCCCCCTTCACAGGTACGGTATTGTTATAATTATTGCTTTTTACACCCCCCCCCCCTGAAATATGACCACGAGCGTGACTGACGTATTGTGGTCCGATTTCCGGAGTGATCCCAGATTATTATTTATTCTTTATAACGAACGACACCTCAAATGCGATTATTAACAGTTGTTGGAATTCATAACGCGGTTCCATGTGCGATATGGACCGGTACCGGGGTTGCACCGTGTTAATAACATCGTGGTTTTGCCGTGAGATGCGTGATAAGCGTACCGCTGTCCTGTACTAACTAAAGGCCGCCTTAAGTAAACATTACGGGGTCGTCCAAGGTCCATTCCGGCCTAGGGTAAACGAACACGGATGAGAGATTTGGTCTCTGCGAGAAAAAAACAACGAAAACACAGCTTTCAGTATCCAAGAGTTTGGAGATATATGGAAAGAAAGCTGTTGATTACAAGTTCAGCGCATATATTTCTCGGTGGGAAGCAGCGATTTACAAGCTCGGGTCGTCCGGTGACTCTGGATGCTTGCCTACTGCCGCGGGACGCAGCGTCAGTCATTGAATGCGGAACGGGAGCAATGAACCAGGAATACTCTTTTCATTGTGTAAACAAATCATACCACAACTCCTCTCTTATTTATTTTAGAAGATCATATGCCGTAAACACAAGTCGATTTCAACAGTGGCATATCCATGATTTTGCTAAAGGGTCGCATTTTTTACCAATAACACATAAGACCAAAGGGTGGGCGGGCGCCGGGTACACTCCTGGATCTGCTAACTGCTGCAGGCCTTCACACCGGACGGCTTTATTTTTCCAGAGCGTCCTGTTGCTGCTCTCACATAGCGGTTTACTGTGCTGCCAAATTCCCGCTTGACTGGTCTTACAGCGGGTTTTACTATGCAGTCACCTCACCACTTGGCTGGTCTTACAGCGGGGTTTACTCTGTAGTCAACCCACCGCTTGGCTGGTCTTACTGCGGTGTTTACTCTGCAGTCACCTCCCCACTTGGCTGGTCTTACTGCGGTGTTTACTCTGCAGTCACCTCCCCGCTTGGCTGGTCTTACAGCGGGGTTTACTCTGCAGTCACCTCCCCACTTGGCTGGTCTTACAGCGGGTTTACTCTGTAGTCAACCCGTCGCTTGGCTGGTCTTACAGCGGGGTTTACTCTGCAGTCACCTCCCCACTTGGCTGGTCTTACAGCGGGGTTTACTCTGCAGTCACCTCCCCACTTGGCTGGTCTAACAGCGGAATTTACTCTGCAGTCACCTCCCCACTTGGCTGGTCTTACAGCGGGGTTTACTGTGCAGTCACCTCCCCACTTGGCTGGTCTTACAGCGGGTTTACTCTGCAGTCACCACCTTATTATTATTATTATTATTATTATTATTATTATTATTATTATTATTATTATTATTATTATTATTATTATTATTATTATTATTATTATTATTATTATTATTATTATTATTATTATTATTATTGTTATTGTTATTATTATTATTATTATTATTATTATTATTATTATTATTATTATTATTATTATTATTATTATTATTATTATTATTATTATTATTATTATTATTATTATTATTATTATTATTATTATTATTATTATTATTATTATTATTATTATTATTATTATTATTATTATTATTAATTTATTATTTTTTTATTTTTTTATTTTATCAATTGTATATTGCATTTTTGCAGAAATAATGTGATAATAAATCAGATAGGATTTTTTTGTTTATGACTCTGCAATCGGTTGTGGTCCAGTAATTAGCGGCTGACCACTTGCCCTTTATCTTTTACGACAGCGCCCTTTCTGCAAAACCGCTCATCGCTTCACAATTTAAGCGTTTCAATGTAACTCTGCCCAATCACAGCCAGTCCAATGATTTCTATCCATAGCTTCGCGTGGGCCTGGCGGCAATACGTCATGCGCACATTGCTAGTGGTAGCGGAGACAGCACTACTCGCTTTGCTCTGCATTTTGCTTAGCTTATAAAAATGAAGGATGTTAACTAGTTACAAATAACGAATTGGTGAATGATTAATTGATGAAATCAGGAAGGATACAATTCTTAATAATATATGCAATATAATAATATAAAATATGGCTGATGATTTCAGGATTAAAGTGCAAATAAGCATATAAATCTAAAGAAGAAAGAGAAAGAATAATTAGTGAAGGAAGGAAGAATACAGTTTAGTAAAACATCTAATATAATAATACGAAATTTAGTTTTTGGTTTTGAGGATTAAAGTACAATTTAAAATATAACACTATAAAATAAATAAAATGATCGGTTTTGTTTACCTCGCCTGAATAAGAACAGAACATTAAGGAAAACTTGAAACACACTCCTTGGACGAGTCTACTTTTGCAGAACTGAAATATTAAGTTTTATCAGCCTAGACCTCATAAAACTCATGACCCGAAACAAGTCAAGGCCTATAAGCTAAACATGGTCCAGGCCCTGGTTCTGGAAAACGCCATTAAGTCGGTGTCCGCGACGACTTATTACCAGGTGCGGCTACAAGCGCGCTAAACACTTCACCTAGCGATGTGCCAGAGCCCGATGTTGCATCACTAATGGAGGCATGCAAGAAAGAAGGTGGAGTCTTTCCGGAAGCCATAACTACTCGCACCAAGAGTAAGGAAAAACCACTAATGGTGCGAGATCTTTGAACGAGCGTATCGCAATACGGGGAGGCCAGGAGCGGGAAGTGTTGTCATTTGGGGTGATCAAAAGTTGCTTGTGTCTTCCTCGCGCAAAATTGCCCCGGAAAACACGGCGCTACCACAGTGGATACGGGGCCACCGTAAGATTCAGGAAGCCCTAATTGAAAGAGGAGAATTCTCAGCAATCGCGGATATTCAGGAATACGCACCAAACGGTCAGAAAATCGTAGATGTGTTCGCTATTAGCCGTGTAATTCGTTTCACATTTTCCAGGGGCACTCAAGTAGGGGGATCCGGATAACGAGCTCATGAATTTCTGAATTTTTACACACTTAGAATACCCAGAAGTACACACAACGGGACCACAATCCGACCGATCCTCAAACCGGAAAGGAAATCTGCCTCAATTTCAATCTACTAAAAGGCTGTGATCGCGCCTTTTGACACTTCCCTCATGTATGCCCTCACCGTTTTCAGAATCACCCAGAGCACAAGCACGCATGATAAAGCTGTGTCAGAACGAGTACTCTAAAAGATACAATTGATAACTGGAGACGATTTCTTGCTAATGACCCGGATCGCGACTTTCTGATCAACGGTATTATGAAATGGTTTTAACATTATAGACGAAATCTCAGTGTCTGAGGCAGCTTTTCAGTGTAACAACAAATCGACAAGTGTTACTTACCGCACACAAGTAGATCGTGCTATACGAAACAAATTGAATTAGGTCGTTACCCGCCCACACATAGTGTCTCCTTTAGGAGCGGTATCGAAAGATGGAGATACAACACGCCTGATTCATGACTATTCCCAGCCTATCGCATAAGATCGCATAATCTGTTAATGTCTATGCAACTGTACATAAACTTTTGTTTCTGTTGATACAGCTGTGTCTATGGTAAAAAACGGTTTTTATATAGCCAAAGTTGACCTCAAATCTGCATGCAGGCAAGTTCCGCAGTGACCACTCCCAGGAACTGGCTGGCTTATGTTGGCGTTCTGAGGGTGAAACACATGATACCTACCTTGTAGACATGTGGACATCCGTCTACCGTTCGGTGCATCTCTGAGTGTCGGTATTTTCCATCGCTTAACGCGGGTGTCTGTAGGCCGCCTGGGCATAGATGCGTAATATGTTTCATTGATGAAACGGCTCTACGTAGGCTCTACGTGGGTTCTAATTCACAGCCTGGTAGCCCTGGGTTTCGCAATCAGCTGGGAAAAATATGTTCCACCCACCACCCGCCTGGCATTCCTTGGTGTTATCATAGAAACGGCAGCGGAAACCCCACCGATAAGTTAAGTGAAAAGTTGCCCTCTGGGACTAAGGCCATTAGGGTCACGAAGCGAGACCTTCAGTCACTAATCGATAAGCTTTGTTTGATAGCTCGTTTTGTTCATGCAATGAGACTGTGTCGTTTTATTGATAAAATGTCTATGCTACAGCTGATCTCCGCAGAGAACTTCAAATGCTCTACGCTTCACTTCCTGCTTCCTGGACAGAGCTGAGGCCGAATCTGCACACAGTCGTTTCCCACTCCAGTGTGTCTGGGGCCGGTGCTTCTCTCATCTTTCGCAATGTTATTACTGACTGGCTATATACCCACTGGGCAACAGATGGCCCCGCACTTGCCCATATTCATATTACTGTTAAGGAATTTGCAATGATTTTGTTAGCTACTGAACGAAGAAAACACCTGTGGCGTAGCCGCAAAATCATTGTATGAACAGATAACAAAGCAGCCTTATTTACTATTAATAAGGGCTCCATTCGTAACACGTGTGTCTCGAACAGTTTGACAGCGCTCCGTATTATATGCGCTACATACAACTTACGACTTATAGTGGTGTGTATTAATACCCGTGCTAATCTGCTTGCGGATACCTGAGCCGATTTGATCACCTCCCGGTCGCAGCCTACGCCCTAACGCGTGTGGACTTCTGCGCTCCCCGCCTTCTCATCACGCTTTAAACTTTTTGTTACAGCAGTGGTACAGCAAGAAGTAAAACTTGACCTGAAGTGGCAGTCAGACAAACAAGCCGCTTTAGTTCCAAGTACCCGCTCAGCATATATTCGTTCATCTCTTGGTTTTTGTCAATTTTTCGGATACACAGCAAATCCAGCAACCACGAAAGATATGCTGCTTACCTCGCGCGCGCGCACTCGCCCCCTCTATTCGCTGTTACATGCCGGACGTAAAATACCTTCATCTTGAGTTTTACCATACTCTCCAAACAAGCGATTATCATTTTGCCAGTGTGTTGAACGGCATTGAGGTTACGAAAGGGACAGTTCAAAAACAAAAGCAATAGCAATAGATATTTTAATTAACTTATACAAGTACCTTGATCTCGCTGAGAGCTTTAATTTGTGTTTTTAGTACGTTTCTTTACATTTGCACGTAAAGCGACTTTGCTTACAAAAACACAGACATCCCATTGTTGTGGGCGAGATCTGTGCCGCCGAGATTTCACTTTTGATGGAAAGACGTCTTTGCACACCAAGACCATGCAAACATTTTCCAGGGAACTATTACTCTGCTGCCTTTCATCGATGCCCCATGACCCATGCCCCATTACAGCACTCCTCAAATCCCTGGTGTTAGCTAAACAACCACCTTCAGCTCCCCTGTTTTCGCACAAATCAGGAGAATCCACAATACCTCACACACAGCGCTTTCTCACACACACTGGCTTCTCAGCTGCAGCAAGAGGGTAACGATTCGAAACAATACAGCGGCCACTGTTTGAGACTAGATGGATCCATCTTTGCCTTGGCTTGTGGCTTGCCAACCGGTTATCAAGACCCAGGGGGCTGGACTTCAAATGCATGACACTAATACATCACTCGAGCTGCGGGCAAACTATGCGAAAGTTTTAGGTGCAAACGTCTTAAAACGCCGTCATGGAAAGTAATTGTTTCTGTTAAAATGAAATGGATAAACTCACTACAACTACCCTAGCTGGTTTGGGTTTCATGGTGTATTTGAGATGTTACTATTGCCAAGCTGTGCTTTGTTAAGTTAAGTCCTTACGGCGTACGGCACTGTTACGCTATATTTTTTTTGCTATATGCATGTCATATTCACATTTAAGTAATGTAAACTTAGCCTTTGTCCAAACCATTTCAATTTATCTTTTCTTGTTCGATCTGTCGGTTAAATGTATGTGCTCATACCTTTGTTAATCAATAGGATCCACGCCCAGAGTAAAGGCGTAATTCCAAAAGCCATGATGCCTTTCAAAACAATGAGAAATTTCAGTAGCTTGTAAGGAGAATTTGGATACAAAATACAAAAACGTTTAAGCTGCAGATCTAATGAAGATTAACTAAGCCATAAGCCCAATGTGCTCTGATCTTCTCTGATCTGTTCCGATCTTATTGACAAAAACAAAAGATTCCATAACGAAGTTTTGCCAACGCGAATTAAACACTCATGTAACGTCACGGTATTCAAGGAAGAGTTTATCATAAACACGGTTACAAGCACTGCCAGCATCGGCATGGCTTTGCCTTTGGTTTAACATCTGGCCCTTTCTTGGTTTCTGCTATATTTCGCGGATGTTATCGGCGAATAACATTGCATGATAAATGCTGAAATTGCAAAAACCTAGCCAGTATTTACAGCAAGTGACCGTTCTTTTTCAAAACAATTTCATACAAAATTTTTTTAGAAACACTATTCCAGGAAGAATTCAGCTAAAATCTTGCAGACTGGCAATACTTTCTTTTACTTACAGTAGAGTATTGAGTATCTTACACTCATTGCCTTATGTGTGAATAAGCAAATGAGATAGTAATACTGGGGAGTGATATCATGGACTGTGAGCATTTCATACACATTGCAGCCGAAAAAGCGGAAAGTATTTTAGCGGAGAAATACCTTTGAATGAAATGTCGGTGTGTCCTTATAAAACCGATTGTAGCTTCTATTCTTATCTATTCAGTCCCATTGACAGTGCGTTATTTTCATACTATATGCCTCTACTCAGACCTTAACATATTTCTAGGTTTTATTCCACAAACGTCACGGGCTCCTGTAAGTCAGATACTTCCTTGGATAACCAACAGGAGTGGGCTCTCTGCAGCACCTTTGCTGTCAAACCTTCATGTGATTTAAGATATTTGCCTCGTAGTGCAGTAGACGCTGCACAGCACGAACACAGTATTATCTTCCTGGGATTTCAGACAGCCACATTGTCGTGCAGCAGGCTCTCCACAGGATGTATGCTGTCACAACTTCCTGTGATTTCAGGTAGCTGCCTCAGACTTCGCAACATGTATGTTGTCACACCTTCCAGTGCAGTCAGATAGCTGCCTTGTCGTAGAGTAGATTCCGCAGCGTGTATACTGTCACACCTTCCTATGCATTCAGATAGTTGCGTTGTCTTGCGGCAGACTCTCTGCAACATGTATGCTCTCACACCTTCCTGTACATTCACAAAACTGCCTTGTCGTGCAGTAGACTCTCCTCAGTACGAAGGATGTCACACCTTCCTGTGCATTTAGATAGCTGCCTTGCGGTGCAATACACTTTCTGCAGCACGTAGTATGTCACACTTTCCTGCGCATTCAGAGGGCTGCTTCGTCGTGCAGCACGCTCTCCATAGCATGTATAGTGTCACATCTTCCTATGCTTTCAGATAGCTACCTGGTTGTGCAGCACACTCTCCACAATATGTATACTGTCACACCTTCCTGTGCATTCAGATAGCTGCTTTGTTGTGCAGCACACTCTCCACAATATGTATACTGTCACACCTTCCTGTGCATTCAGATAGCTGCTTTGTTGTGAAGCACACTCTCCACATCATGTATACTGTCACACCTTCCCGTGCATTCAGATAGCTGCCTTGTTGTGCAGCACTCTCTTCACAGTATGTGTGCTGTCATATCTTCCTAGGCATTCAGATAGCTGAATCGTCGTGGAGAAGACAGTTAACATGGAGGCGGCATCTGGTGGAGAATGCGGGGAAGGTTGCATCAAATGTTGGAATGAGTTTGCTGACTGTTGAAATCACACCGCAGTTGTTTGCTTCCTGGTTCACCAACAACAATCTACACATAACAAAATAGTTCCTTTATGAATCGCAGTAAAATAATTGATATTAAAAGAGTACAATCAGATAGTTAATTATAAAGGTAAATAACTCTAGTTTGCTTTGAAATAACATCACTTGTATATCTTCGTTTTCATATGAAAACTGAGATTAAAGGTCAGCATGTCGCCCTTTTTGTTTTGTTTAAGGGTTGAAGTTGCTGGGGCTGCCCACATTGACAAAAGATAGCAAAAAAGTATTTTGGTTGGCATTTTTGTATGTGTAGAGGAACACTTCACTTGGACATATAGTAATTTTTTTAGTCCAGTCGGAAAAACTGAATTTCAACCGAAGCTACAAATAAAGTGGTAAGTAAATCTGTTGTGGTGTGAGACCTGTTGTGGAAAGTGCATAGCTCGTCGGACTTCCGTTGATCAGGGGCGGAAGCAGATGGTGCCATCGGTCTCGGCTTCTCATACGTTTTGTGTTACCGTAAGACATCCATGTAATGTCAGTGTCGTTCCTACTGCTCGTTTTGTGTTACGTAAGACGTCCAGTTAATACCAGTGATGTCCGACTGCTCGTTTTGTGTTACATAAGACGTCCAGGTAATGTCAGTGACGTCCTACTGCTCGTTTTGTGTTGCATAAGACGTCCAGGTAATGTCAGTGAAGTCCTGCTGCTCGTTTTGTGTTACGTAAGATGTCCAGGCAATGCCAGTGACGTCCGACAGTGATGTCCGACTGGGGAAGTGTCCTATGTCATGGTAAGTTGGGGAAGTGCCCTATGTCATAATAAGCTTGGAAAGTGTCCTATGTCATGCTAAACTGTGGAAGTACCCTATGTCATGGTAAGCTGGGGGAAGTGTTATATGGTTTTGTAAGCTTGGGAAGTGAACTATGTCATACTAAACTGGGGGAACTGCCCTAGATCATAGTAAGCTGGGAAATCTTATCATATGTCACATTATCTTATGTCACATTCACCTGGGGGGAAGTGTCCTATGTCATAGTAAACTAGGGAAGTGTCCCATGTCAAAGTAAGCTTGGAGAAGTGTCCTATGTCATAGTAAGCTTGAGGAAGTGTCCTATGTCATACTAAACTGAAGGAAGTGTCTTATGTCATGGTAAACTAAAGGAAATGTCCTGTGTCATTGTAAACTCAAGAAAGTGCCCTATGTCATGGTAAGCTGGGGAGAGTGCCCTACGTCATAGTAAGCTGAGGAAGTGACATATATCATGGTGAGCTGGGTTGGGGGGGGGGGTCTCGAATGGCAATGTGCGGCAGTTTTTTATATAAATGCCGTTGTTACATGGCTTTGAAAAATGCTGCAATCCAATTGATATAATGGTTTATTTTGAGTCATCATTAGAATAATTTTGACATAGTACGGTCAACATTTCTCTTTCTAGTCAATATTACTTTATGATGACTGAAAATAAGGCGACTGATGCAGATCGACGGCGCGCCGCTAGTACCGTTAATGTGTAGCTGGCACGAAGGCTGTGTCGTCGGCACGAACACTGTGTCGCTGTCACGAAGACTGTATCGAAGGCACGAAGGCTGTGTAAATGAAAACGGTTTAACTGGACCAATTTGATTATCTCTCTTACGCTTAATAGCCGAGCAGTTTTCATGTAATTGATTTGCATTTCCATAGAAGACGTGTATTACAGCCACGAGGAAGACTGAATGCCACTGTTCTTAATTGTTCAATACCTTCAGTTCAGTAGTATGATGTAGGAGACAAATTTATGGACAAATATGCAATGTGTCATTTTATGACTTTCTGAAATTATTTTGTATTTGTGAAATAAAAAGTAATTGTACAGGAGCAGGTAAAACACCAGCAAATGAACGAATAAAGGCAGGCAGTGGATACCGAATGGGCGCCTCCCAAAACAAGCAAAGAAAACCTTTATTTAAAAAGTCGATTTGCGTCGAGCACAGACACGGGCATGGTCTGTTGGGAACAAGAAGCGACAGTGACGTAGAGGTATTGACGGATGTTACCACACAGGTCACAAGGGGCAGCAGACTACCTCCTCTCCCTCACCCTCCCTTGGCAGAACGAGAAATGAAAATGATTTCTTTGAATAAGAACGCCGAGTTTAATTCATGCGACAACACCTTTTCCAAGCCAAAAAAGATTATACAACGGCTTCCACCTCTTCCAAAAATCGAGTGTAATACACGAAACAGTTTGAATGGCGTGGTTACACAGCAGGGACATCTGGCGGCATGGCACAAGTGCACCTCGAACAGCGACGAGGACTCGGTGGAACCCGAGCTTGAGAGGATAATGACTTCCATATCGTATGACTCTAGTTTTACAGGAAGAGTCAGTAGTCTGGACTGAAATATTAGGATTAGGAGTGTGTAACAGGGGAAGTACGTGGTCGTATTAAAATGGCGGGTCACTGCAATCTTCTTCACTGCAATCTTCACTGCACTCTTTTAAAGTGGATCAAAAGCGTCGTGCATATATATATGTGTGTGTGTAAAATTGATTTTTTGTCTCAAAAATAAATTTTTGCCATCTAAAATTCAATTATTGATAGCGAGATATGAATTAATGAGATCTATATTGATTTATCGATATCTTCAATTGTATTTTGAGATCAAAAACAAACATTAAATGTTAAAATGGCATTTCATAGTAGTCAGCATATATTTAACATTGACAATGATGTGGCAACAATGTCGTGATTCGGCGAAGATCTTGTCTCCTACTGTATGGTGTAAATAGGCATGCATGTTTGACTTGACTTCGTGCTTAACTGAATACTTAAACTTGTTTTAATTTAATTCAATATTTTGTTATATATCCAATGTTTTGTTTAAGGCAATTTATAGTGCCTAACTCTAAAGTAACTTTTACGCTTGCAATTGTTGAAGGACAGAAAAACAACTATTTTTGTCAACTTTTGCTTCGTTTGTTTTACTGATTCTAATACTTATGCCGATGCCTTACTTCCGCTTTTTCCCACTTTCTGTGTGACTCAACTTCCGCTCCTATTTTGGCGTCACTTCTTGTTGTTACAGATACTGGGGTGTCACTTTTATTGCTATGGTTCCATAAGACCATTTCGGCCCGCGCACCAGAACAAACATTTTCCTGCTACAAATTTCGCCAAGGAAGTTACATTTATATCCATGACTGTGTTTACAATAAATGTGCCTTGTTGCAGAGCTACACACCACATCGGATAAAAAATACTGGGGATCTGAGACTCGTGGACACACCTCAAGGTTTTTTAAGTGTTGTCTCTGTGATCACATGTAATTCTAATCTAGTGCATTTACACGCCATTAGCATTGCGTAAAGAATGCGCTAAATGTCTATACGATGAGCTTTAATTGACAACTTCATTTGAATTACATCTTCAAGTTCTTTAATTATATCATCATATGCTGGCAATATGGTTTTCTTGATATAATTACATAGAGATACCTTAGAAAGATATACTCATAAAGGATATAAGGATATAAAACTGTTACCTGCTACTTACCGTATCAGGCAATAGCGTCGTCTATTTATGACTGTTTATTATATGCGCGTGACGGGGCATGACGACGCGGTGTCAACACTACCACGTGACCTCATAACCGGTCGGGATGGGCGTCTTGCCCAGAGACGATGGTAATTGTTTAGGACAACCGCCTCCCAAAAACCATTAACTTGACCAGTCGAGTTTTTGCAATACGTGTGTTTCCCCTGAGACTTTTGCCCGAAGCAAAGGCCACAAAGAAAACACATTTCAAGGTAAGTATCCTGTCTGAAATAATACAGTAATGGAAAAGTGGAGACGTGAGATATTTCAAAAAAGGGACAAATCAAAAGGCGCCATTGTTCTGACGGTCTAGCTGGAAAGACCTGAGTAAATCTGACAACATATCACAGGTAGACAAGTCATAACCCGATGAACGGCTCAGAATAAATTTGGAAGCTGAGCGGTATATCATGGTCGATTTAACCGAAACCTTCCTAACGTCGAAAAGATAGAGGTAGCTGCCACAGGATCGATTTCTCGATCCACACAGCATGCCTCGAAAAGTCGGCAATATGAAAAATAAACCTTATTCGTGGAGTCCTTAAGGGCTGTCCATCCTCTGAATTACTCTCTGAAAGAATCCTTGGTTTTCGTGAAGGAAAACTTCTGCACCAAAGTTTCAACCAAAACAGCTAAGGATTTGGGTGATAATATTTCCACTCATGTTGTCGAACACTGCTATAGTTGGGGGGTTGGAAGACTCTTGACGCACGGTAACCGCATCAACAATGCAAATAAAGACATATCTGGAAGATCGGAAGCTACCGGCAGCAGACAGTTTGGTTTCTCAAGCCAAATCTTCATGAGAACCTCAGTTAAGGAGGATGCCTTTCTGTGATTTTTCGGCGGATGAGAATGTTTAAAGATAAGGTATATATCGCTGGTGTAGGTACACTTTAGATATGGTCCCATAGAGTGAAACGGGTAAAGGGGTTATGTTGTGCTGAGATCCGTGCAGACATTAGATGGAAGTGGGGGTGACCGTTATCAAAAACAATAAAATAGGGAATTGGCGATGTGGCGACCACATTTAACACGTTTTGGATAAAAATACTATGGCATAACTCATTACGAGGGACAGCCTTTAAGATCCGGATAAAAAGACTTACAGGAAAACCTGTTTTTAGCCATCCCCTTCCGGAATCAGATGAAAAGACAGACAGTAAGACCTGCTTGTCGTGACCCAGATGAAAAAGACTTACAGTAAAACCTTTACAGTGACTATCTTCCAGGTCCGGCTAAAAAAAGACGTAGAGTATAAGCTCAGTTTATAGTCGCACGCTCCACGTGGCTAAACCTGTCCCATATATATATATATATATATATATATATATATATATATATATATATATATATATATATATATATATATATATATAAGATAATAGTCTTAATTCTGAAATAGTACAAAATTGTCAAAGTAAAACTTTGTAAACAGGAGAGGCAAGCGGTGGTAAAGGATGGCAGGCGAGGGAATAGGGATGGGCTAACATTTGTTTTTGTTTACAAAAACAAAACGCAAAGACTGCCTAACAAAAGAGTTCCGGTATTCTGATGATGGCCACTCTAGTATAATTAGATGTTAATTTTTTTGGTTGGTAACAATGTCCCTGAACATTCGTATTACACCTGATTAACTTGAACTTGGCTGGTCACAATGTCCTTGGACAATGGTGTTAATTTAAAACTTTTCGGATCGTAGTTATTATGTCTAATATTCTTTATTCGGATAGTTGTCAATCACTTGTCAAAGATATTTTTATTAATTTGTGACAAGATACTGACACACTGCAAATTAGGATTTGACAAATACATGACAAGAAAATGACAAGCCAGTGACAAACACAAATTTTTGACAAATTCGTCAGGTTGACGAGTTTGGGGTCGTCAATCAATTTGATGAAGTTTTAACGAACTTGTGACAAATTGACAAGTTTCTGACGAATTATTGAAGAATTATAAGCATGGCGAATTAACGACAAGCTATAAACTGAAGAATTAATGACAAATTTTTGATTGGAAGTCGTTGAATTGGGCATCGTCGAATGGACAAGGCAAATTTGTCAGTCTCTTATCAGTTCAAAAACTTTTCGACAAATTCTTGACAAAGGCATATTTGTGTGAATGCCTCTGAACATTCTTATTATACCTGAATAAATAGAACCTGGCTGGCTACAATGTTCTTAGGCAATGGTGTTAATTTTAATGTTTTCAAATTGTGATTATTTTGGGATAGTTCGTCAATCACTTGTCAAAGATATTTTGACGAATCTGTGACGAGATATTGACAAACTACACATTAGAATTTGACAAACATATGACATGAAAATGACAAGCCAGTGACAAAGACAAATTTTTGACAAATTTACATTGTTGAGTTAGGCATCGTCAGTTTGACAAGTTTAGGGTCACATCAATTTGACGAAGTTTTGGCAAACTTGTGACAAATTGACAGGTTTAAAATAACGAGTTTCTGGCAAATAATTGACAATTTATTAGCATGACGAATTAAAGACAAGCTGTAAACTGACGAATTAATGACAAATTTATGACAAAGTATTTACAAATCTTTTTTTGGAATTCGTTGAATTGGAATTCGTGAAGTGGACAAGGCAAATTAGTCAGTCTCATGTCAGTTCGAAAACTTTTTGTTGACAAAGGCATATTATGTGTGTGACGCATCGATCGCTAATGCTGCTAAGTCCGTACACGGAGAACTGTGTACTGGAAGACGATGTTTGAGGTAATTGGCGAAGACAACGACCTGAGGCGTCCCCCACGGAGACTGAGTTGCAATCCTTTGAAACTTGCAATCCGCTAAAGCCCACTTTGTCTGAACAATCTCGCCCATTCTGGAATCTAGAGCTGCCAGAACATTTAGACTACCTGCAATGTGTGACAAAATCACTGTCGCGAGCATGCAAGAGAACCTGTTTGCTGATACGAGACTACGTCGGTGAACGCGTACCACCCTACTTGGACAAATAAGAGACTACTGCCCCCGAAAAACCTTGAGAAACGTAGAGAGAAGTTGACAAGCACGGAACACTGCCTTCATTTCCAACACAGTGATACGCAGACCAATGACCTTCCTTGTGTATCCTTGGAAAAAGACACCCCAACCGCTGCAAGACGCGTCGGTCTGTACCTGCCTTGATGGGGCTGGAAGAGAGAAGGGCACACCTTTCAGAAGATTAAGCTGACACGATCCCCAATTGAGATCCCTCAGAGCTAATAAGGAAAGGCGTAGTCGAAGATACGGTGACCTGCCGTTACAAAATGTCTTCAAAACAACAGCGGTATCTCTTCAACTCGACCGTCTTCCGCTTTGCTACCAACAATCCGAGACTCTAATAGGGATGCTCAAGGCTTGGTAGAAGATACGACTTGCACAATTAGATTTGAAAGCTTTTGAATTCGATTTTGAGTGGCAAACGCTCTGGCCCTTACAAATCTAGGAATTTGTTCAAGAACTCTATCCGTGGAACCAGAATCAGTTCGAACTTGTACTTGACCAACAGACCGATAACACCACACTGCCTGACCAGTGTGACCACCTGGGATAGAATGACCTGCCTGTCTCCATTTATCAACAACAAATTGTCGGGATATTGGAAAATTAGCAAGCTCTAACGTTTGACTACCTTGGAGTGTCCGTATGATGTGAGGTGTATGAACTGATTGAGATGTGCCAAGTCTATGACAAGACGGCAACTGCCCAACTTTTTTTGGAACAAGAAAGACTCGACTGAAAAAAACCTTTGCTGTGCCTAGACATTTTTCTATGGCTGTGTTTTCTATCAGTTCTTGAATCATTGCTTGCAAAGCCAGCTGCTTTCTGGTTGGCGCTCGTAGGACGTGAACTAAAGACGGTTCGTCAGGCTTGGTGAATGGCGGAAGGATTTGATAACCCGACCTGTCTCTCACAAACGATAAAGGTTATCCCAGCTCAACCAGCGGATTATGTGTTTGGGTGCTCCTAGCGACTGCCAAGCTTGCAAGAAATTAACATTTGTGCAAAATTTGGGAAATGGAAAGACCAATTCTTCGCAAATATTTAAAGTATCTGGTAGAGTAGACATGCAGTCTCGACCGGATACTTTAATTGTTTGCTACCTATGCTTTGGAGAGGCTTCTTAATCTGCGGCGTGGGAGGAACTAATGACTGACGCTGTCTGGACCTGTTCCCTTAAGCCTAACGCGTCACGCGATTTTACTCTCGCTGCCTCTATGACGCCCTTCAACATTTCGGGCCAGAAGAGTAGAGACTGCCCGTCTATCTGCATGAAGCAGAGACTGCGAGCGTCTTCCGTTCTGAAATTCGAGTGTGGTTGTACTTGATTCCGACGTAGTACTACACATCAGGTGAGAAGATAAGCACTGAGCTTCAGTAGATCCGAAGATGGTGCCACCAGTGAGTCAAAAACACCATGAAAATTATAACATGATAACAGTGTTATAGAACACCTAATTTACACTCATATTTAGGCAGAAAAGCGATACAGAAATACCACCATTATTTAATTATTTCGTTTTCCTTTCTGAAAAATACCTGTTATTTGATACTAATACGAAATACTGGCCAGTATTAACCAGTATTCAATGTACGTGTCTTACAAATTATTTACATTAAAAATATGCATTATTTACTGCCTTAATTTCAGTTAAATTAAACCACACTTTACTTATATTTACTTGTATGTTTCCCTTTTATAAATTAAATTACTGACCAACTGTACCTTCCTAAACGCCACATTCATGGAACAGTCGCTCGATGACAACAAGCGTTCGGCACGTCAACACACACAGCGCAATATCAACACAAAAAATACCATAAAATTTAGTCTCATAAGACAGAAATCTAGCTTTATTTCATTAAATATATATTTTGCTTACACTCTAAGTAAAACCCCATTGCGACTTCTTGAATTCAATTTCAATTACATTTTGTCTCCAATAAAATCCATAAACTCCCGTCAAGATTGATAAAAACTCACCGTTTAATTTGCCTAGTTCCTTTAATTTATTCAACGAAAATTGAAATTTATTCCTCGTTTTGAAGTATTTATGCAATTAAGAAGCTACGGATGAAATCACAGCACAAATGGTTCACAAGCCACGCATGGAATCACAGCGGAAATGGTTCACGATTTCTCCATGTTTGACATGAAAAATTATTTGAATTCTCCTTAATTACCGTCAAACCTCGCAGAAAATACAATAGCGGCCACCTATTAATGGCCATAATATAACGAACAGCCTTGACAGTGCATGGTTGCATATAGTGTATAACGAAGAAGTACACACAAAACGACATAGTGCTCCACACCTCAAGGTTCAGAAATTGGTCTTCTGTCAGCCTTGGATAGTTGGTATCATGTCTATGATGATACTCAGGTATCGAGCTCGGCAAGCGCCAAGAATCCGCCCGAACAGGCTATCTGTGTGTCACGTCTGGAATCTGAAATTAAAAAAAGGTAGCGATTGGGTGTTCAAGAATAAACTGAAAATCAATCAGGAAAAAAACTGAATTTCTGATCTTAGCCAGCAAACAAAATCAACAATATGTTGCTGTTGATCATATGGTTTTAAATAGCTCTGCGATTAATAGAACTGACATGACTAAAAATTTAGGATTTATTTTTTTTATTCCGAAATGAACATGCTCAACCACATACGTGGAATACGAAGAAAACGTTTCTGTGACATTAAGTGGCTTTGGTCAGTCAGTCGGTTCATGTCAGATGAAACCTCCAAGATCCTTTTTCATTCTCTAATAATTTATAGACTAGATTACTGCAATAGTCTCCTGTATAGCCTTCCGAAGCAAACTTTCAATCTTCTCCAATCAGCTATGAATGCAGCCGCCAGACTTATTACCCTGAATTGTATGAAATAAAAAGTCTTTTAAAGTGTTATGTTTTAATATTTCACGAATTTTCGACTGGTACAGTCTTCTTCGGCTACATATTTCACAAAATTGTGACGTTGCTACGGTTACTTCACATACTGCCTACAATTGTGATAAATTTTATGTGTAAATACACATGAATCCAATGTTTACACAAAATTATGATATAATTGCAAACAAAGTTGAAATCATATCAAAAACATAGAATAATAGGAACATTTAACTAAAATAAATGAAATTAATTAGATAGAATAATGCACAATTTTAAGGAAATTGTTGATAACTGAAATCCACGTTCATTCCATGTCCCAATACACAACCTAATTTTGCAATTAATTTTTGTTCTAACAATTTTCGTTTCAAAGTGTCTTTACAAAAAGCAACGACACAAACAGACATATCGTCGACACTTTGATGATTACTTATAAAATGACTGGAGACTTCGTTATCTTCTTTTTAATCATCAAATTTCTTCTATGTTCTCTAAATGTACCCCCTAGTCGCCTATCCGTTTCTCCCACATACAGACTGCTGTACTTTTTACATTCTATAAATCATCTTTTGCGGCACCTGTGCTCTAGAATAATTTGTCGCTATATATAAGACGTGCAGAATCCTTTCACATTTTTAAAAAGGAGTTGAAGGCCTATTTATTTCGTAAGGTGTTTCAGTCAGCTCATTAGTTACAACTAATTAATCTAGTCATTTTAATGCTGTAGTTTGTTCTTAGCATTGCAGCTTTTTATTTTAACATAATTTTATAAATGTAGATGCTCTACGTATTACTGCGATATGTTACTATTTATATTTCAGTTTAGTTTTTGTAAAGCGCTTAGTAATAGGCGCTATAAAAGAGCCAAAATAATAATAATAATAATAATAATAATAAAAAGTGCACACTGGTCAAAGTGTGCACGGCTGTATGCATCACCGACGAAGACACGCTGTGCACCTGGTGTGGGGATCACCCGCCCATTTGATGTGCGCACAGATGTCCGGGATTGACTATGAATCCACAACAGAAACCAAGCTACAACTGTTGTTGATAGATGATATATTTAAAGAAACATAGCACAACTTAAACACTTCATATTAGCTTCAAAAGAGTGGAAAAGTCGGTATAATCCAGTAAATGCGCTTTAAAAGCGACCCGTGACATGCATGTCTCGACGCTGTCGACGCTTCAGCAAGTGACGTGACGGAATTGCCCAGACGCGATCCGGCACGATAACAAACCCTTCCAGTCACGGGTTGTGACAGACGTGACCCGTCACGTAGACGAGACGTGATAGCACCGCTCCGTCACTGCGACGAGTGGTCATAGTCACGACTCTTCACAAACACGACACGTGACAGTCACGTGATCGACCTGTCACCCCTGTTAGGGGTTGTGACAGTGACAATCCGTTGTAAGCACAATAGTGATAGAAATAAATCATCACATGATCGAACCGCCACTGCCATGGGTCATAGCGATGACAACGCGTTGCGTACACGACCCGTGATAACAGCGACCCGTCGCATAATCAACCCGTCACTGCCACGGGTCGTGACAGTTGCGACTGGTAGCGTGCACGACTCGTGACAGCAGCAACTCATCACATGGACAACCCGTCACTCGTGCGGATCGTGAAAGGGACGACTCTCTGCCTTCAAGAGGAGTGAATGCAGCGACTCATCACATGGTGGATCTGTCACCGGTACAGGTCACCGGTACGGGTCGTGACAGTGATGACTCGTTATGTCAGGGTCATGTAGTATAATAAACAGGACCTAAACCAGAGTAATACGCTACTGTAGACACAGGCAACATGATCGAACCATGCTCAAGTCGTGACAGCTGCTTATAAACAACAACAATGACGTGTGACGGCCCCTGTTATCGCGACATCGACTCCTACTCGATTACGTGATCGCACCCTTCACTGTGAAGCTGGAGGGTGGCCCTTACCGTGACACGTGATCTATCCTTACACCCCATAGGTGGTGCAACGACCTGACAGAGTGTCGAGCTGGTGTATCCGTCACAGGTATGTCGCCGCAGGTGGACGGCCCAGAGACCGTACCAGAGGTGGAAATGAGCGGCTTCACTACTCGAGACTGTGTAATGGGTCCGATTGCGTATCTGACGATCTCACAATGCTCTGTTGCTGACAGAAGGGAAGAACGCCGATGGTAAGTTGAAACTTTCCTGTTTGCAGAGCCGCCACGATGCAAATTGTTTGCTGACAATGAGGGAAACCGTCGAGATAGGATTTCTTAGAAAATCGCTCAAAACTCACCTCACTGTAAATTACTAATGACTTACACTCCTTTCTTATGCCCGGAAAACATTTACCGAACGAAAGCCGGTTTGACAAAACCCAGAACTACCACGTGTAGGAATCAGTAAAGTCAGAAAACTAAAAATACGTAAATCAATTAAGGTGAAACTTACACGATACGTAAATTTATTATCCAAAATAAATCTTAGCCAAATGTTATGCGTTTACCTGGGTTTAATGCGTCAAAATTAAAGAAATTGCTGCCGGAGAAAAACTCTTGCTTATCAGAGTGCGATAAGTTGGATATGCTTTGAATGGCAGCATTTAAAAATTTTGTCGCTAATTTTCAAAACGCTTCTTTGATTTTTATCGGATTGCTTTCAGTTTTTATGAATGTTCCGAAGTTGTCCTCTCTTGAAAATATGCCTTTTATTTAATTATTTTAAAAATTTTGGGCGCCACTTTTCATAATGCTCCTCCCAGAATTTTAGTCGGTTTGCCCTTAAACTTTAATCTAAATGGTTCTCAGGTGATTTTTTTTTAAATACTTGTAGGGCAAATTGCAAAAATTGTCGCCTCAGTTAGAAAGCATGCCTTTGTGCTTTTTCGACCGGTGAGGATGTTCGAAGACAAGGCATACACCATGGATGTTAATACACTTTGGGTACCGGCCAACACCGTGACAGGGATAAGGGGGGGTGGGGTTGTGTTGTGTTCAAATCCGTATATTCATAGACGGAACGGGGCTGGTTGACTAAAACCCAATGAAATAGGGCATTGGTGATATAGCGACCAACTTTCAAACCCGGTTAAAAAGACTACGATAAAACCTGTTTGTAGCGATCATCAGCGATCAGAATCTGGATAAAAATAAGTAAATTGAAAACTGATTGTACTCCTGGACCCAGATAAAAGATATACGGTTAACTCTGCTTTTAGCCACCACCTTCCAGAATCGGATGAAAAGACAAACAATAAAATCTTTCTATCGTTCCTCGGATAAAAAAGATTTACAGTAAAATCTTTGTAACGACCACTTTCACGACATGGAAAGACGTAGAGTATAGGTGCAGTTTATAGTACCACATTCAACATGGCTACACTTGTACCTAGATGCATATAGGAATTAAGATACCCTCAAGCCAGGTCATATAGCTTAGCCCTCAAAAAAAGGAGCAAATGGGGGCAAGCGGTGGAAAGGATGGCGGGACAAACATCTGTTTTATTTGCAAAATCAAACGGCAATGGCTGCCTAATAAGAGCGCGTGACATGTTTCACTATGCTGATGTTGGAGTGCAGTGGCCGCTGTGGTATTGTCAGATATGTTCTCGGCTGGTTACAATACCCTGAACATTCTTGCTATACTTGATTAATTAGAACTTGACTGGCCACAATGTCCTTAGACAATGGTGTTTTTATATGTTTTAATATACGACAAAGACTTGACGAGCCAATGACAAAGACAATTTTTTTTACAAATTTACATTGTTGAGTTAGGCATCGTCAGGTTGATGAGTTTAGGGGAGTCACTCAATATGACAATAATATATACTTGTGAAAAATTGAATAGTTTGAATTGACGAGTTTCTCAAAAATTATTAACGAATTATTAGCTTGACGAATTAATGACAATCTGTAAAACTGACGAATTAATGACAAATTTATGACATAGTATTGACAAATTTATTGTTGGGATTTGTCTCAGTGGACATCGTCAAACGGACAAGGCAAATTAGTCAGTTTCTTATCAATTCGACAACTTTTCGACAGAGGCATATTATGTGTGCAAAAATATATGTGGCTGATAATGTGTCGGGCTTTGCAAAACATCAACGGCTGTGACTTATCCTATTTGACCATGCAAATTAAGGGAAAACAAAGCAAAACATAAAGCGGTGTGCACAACTTAACATTATGTACTACATATGTACAAACATTAGTAGCCCTAAGACCATCACGGTCAGAGCCTATGCAGGTACAAAATGACAGACCACTACAAGACAAAAGGCGCGGAAAATGGCCCTCACAATTCCAATATACTTTTTGCAAGTAATTGATGTGCCAAGTGTTAACTTTTTTAACCACTGAATTGTTTTGTTAATTAATTTAATTATATTGGAAAGTAACAGATGCAAACTGGTCCCTTTAGAATATTGACTTTGGCTTTACGTTTTATATGCATAATTCCAATGTGTTTCAATTGGTCAACAACAGAAAAATTCGCAGCGTTTGTTTTGTCATAATTCCAAAATCTTTTGAGTTGCTGTTCTACTCTATCACTATAACAGTAAAGTGTATGAATATGAAGTGCATCACAAAGACAGATTCGATGGTTATGGGGTGTTCTCATTGCCGAATTTGCAGTCAGTCTTTTTTGGGGGGATAAAAGGGAATAAAAGGCACAGGGAGGTTCAGGAGGTTAAATAATAAGAATGCTACACACATAAGCAAATACAGCTTGAAAGATCGGAGTAGCATAAATGGATTTGGAGACATCTTGGCAGCACAGAAGACACGAAAATTGTACTGGATTTGGAGACTGCATGGCGGCGTATCCATGGCACGGAGAAGGCAATGAGATTAAAATTTACATTTCGTGCAAAGAAAAGAGTATCGATTTTAGTTGCAGGAAGGAGGTTTTAGAGCCGACGTCACGAAGTGTCTGACAGTAATTTAGGACATTTCTCTTTTGTATACATGCATGAAAACACTGCTGTTTATAGAAATTGGTCCATGATAACAGTAAATTGAAGTGGTGGTCAAACAGTCGGTGATTCATATCGTTGACGATAAAATCACACCCGTCATTACAATTAGAAAAGATATGAAGTCGAATCAACACAATTTGAAGAGTAAGAGGAATTTTTTATTCGCTCAGTATCGTGGGTAACTTTCTATTATGAAGATGAAATTGTCGAAATGATATGATCGAGATTTAGCTGAAATGCGAAATACCAACGATAAACCATGTGTTTCTTTTGTGACAGATCTGTCTGTCAAGTCAAAAAAGTCATTGACTTGCTGTTTCTTTCGCACTTCAAGTCACTTGAAAACGTGCTTCCAACGTGTTTCCGGTTTTAGGTGTTTTGACAGATTTGACTAAGCTTTTTGGGCCTGTCAACTACCGACCTTGACCTTCTTGCCGAAAATTAATAAGAAACCGTGGTGTTAATGGCAACGTAGTCAACAGTACTGATCAAAAACTCCAAATAATTGTGGGTAGTGTTGTATTATTCACAAATATGAATTAATAAAAACAAATAATGTGTTTACCCAAACGACGCCATATTCCCTCTTATTGTCACGTGATTTCGAACACTTATCTGGAAGTGATTTTCGGAAAGAAAAAATGGCGATCAGATAATTTAACGGCAAAAATTAGTAAAAGCGCGGAGTTCTCGAGAAACTCTTGACAGGATTATCTGCCAGGATAGTAAGCACTACTTGCATCAACAGTCAGGTTGCATATGTAAACATCACGTGACCTCAAATAACTAAAAATCTGTCACAATCTCGTTTCTTTCACTTGACGTATGTTGTAAACAAACAGCTGTCAAACAGCTGTTTTTTCCACTGCGCAGGTTGTTTATGTTTTCAGTGTTTACAACATTCGTCACACCAAAGAAACACACGGAAACAATCCGCCATATTTGCAGCTAGCTGCGTGTTTTAAAAAGTTTTCCTTTAAACCGCCAAGACGAGTTCGGAAAGGGAAGAAGGAGAAATGAGCGACAAAGAGGTACTTATTGCTGGAATATCTCACCATTGGGGAGAACAAAACATCGCTTTTTCGATTTTCCTTTAATGTTTGCAGTGACAACACCACGAGGGTAGTCCCAGCGGACCCTTTGTATCTTCCTAGGACAGAAAGGGTCACAGTTCCTGCAATAGAAATGGCCATTGATCTCAATTTCCGAGGCTCTGAATCTTTCGGCGCTCGTTAAAGGACGCTGAGGCTCGAACTGGCATGCTTTTTCTTTAAAAGCACACTGAGAAGTAGCTCCGAGTAGCTCTGACTTGTATAACATCGTACATCTCTCTGTCAGAGCTACGAAGCCTTCCATTGCTCCACTAATCGGGGTCAATTTCATATTTTCTTAGGCACGAATCCTGCATACCAGCCCCTATTATTCAAACATCTACAGAAAGTTCATGCCCAATATGCTCTTTTTGTAAAACAGGCAAAGTTTTTAGTGAGCTGTATATCTTTTATTTGTTCATAAAAGTGCAGAAAAGTTAGCTTCCGCATCCACCTGTCAAATGTTTGTTTACATTCTGGCCTTTAACTGTCACGTGATCAAAGTCAAGGGACCGAAAATTTAAATAAAGGGGTCATAATTTATTTCTAAAGTACATACTAGAATAGTTGATAGATGCAGAGTTAGGTATAAATTTATTTTGTGTGCCCACAATATTTGACTTTTTAGACCCCAGTCCTTCGGATTGGGGCCTATAGGCTTGGGCTATCCGTCCGTCCGTCATCGCTTTATACCCCTATGAATTTGGGGGGCGGTTGGGGCCTGCTTGTGTGTCACAAATACTAACTTGTTATTTTTATGTTCTTTTTGAAATATCAATTTAAAAAATTTTTGGTGGATAATTGCAAAAATTATTGTTACTTTTTCACTTAATAAAGTATGCTCCCTGTATACAAACAAATGTCAATTAATGCGGGAGATTGGGGTTATTTCCATATTATTTTCTTTTAAAGAAAGCGTAACACAGAAGTTGTATATGATTACCGTTGTACTTTGAGGGCCTTTAGCAAATGCCAATAAAAACCTATGGGTTGTTGACTCTCGCATAAAGTAGCCACAGGGGTGCCTCAAAGCGAGCGCAGTTGACTTGCTTATCGTTATATAGCGAGGCTTTGAAGCGGTGCCTGGAAACTTTTTAGCGCACCGCGTCTTGGAGCTAACTGAGAAGTAGTACCTGGCGCATTATTTTCGACCTCAGCGAAACTCCCAAACTAGAGTAAAGCGTGGTTTTGCAACTGTGGATTCACTGTTGTTGTGGGCGATAATGAGGGATATAATATCCTGATCTCAAGAAAACACAGATTTTTCTCAGTAAGAACTTGTTATCTGGCCACAAAACTTGTGCGCCATAATTTATAATTGGACCATTTATGTGATGCACCCTTTCTAAACTAACGCCGTTGGCCCCAGTCGTGCGCCGAGTTTTGAAAATTGACATCAATGACGTTTCCTTTTGTAGGAACTATGACTCTTGCTGTCATAGGAAGACCGCAAGAGTCATCTAGGACTACACGAGGGTAGCTTCGGGTTCTGTCAGAGCTGAGAAGCCTTCCATTGTTCCACTAATGGGGTTCAACTTCATATGTTTTGAGTCACGAATCCTGCATACCAGTCCCAATTGTTCAAGAAGTTACAGAAAGTTCATGCCCACTTATACCACTGTATACGCTTTTTGTAAAACAGTAGCTCCAAGTCAGCTCTTCATTATTTATGCTTTGTATATTCCTTAATCAGGAGTGGTATTCTGCTCTGTCCTTATACTTAAGGACGTCCTTATTCTTGAGATCAGATGGTTCATCCTTAATTTTTATCCTTATTTTTAAAAGTCTTTGTTAAGTTTGGGGATAGAGCAGAATAGCTTTTTTATCCTTATTTTTATTTTTAAACATCCTTAAAAACAAGTAAGTATTTGTGAAACACAAGCAGGCCCCAACCGCCCCCCAACTTCATAGCGGTATAAAGCGATGACGGACGGACGGACACCCCAAACCTATAGGCCCCAATCCGAAGGACAGAGCAGAATACCACTCCGGAGCTACAACGCGTGGTCTTGGGACATTTTGTACCTTTGTCACTTTGTACCTTGCCATTTTTTACCTTCGCGAAAGACGTTTTGTACCTTTTTTGGGACACTTTGTACCTTCGCGAAAAACGTTTTGTACCTTTTCCGCCACTTTGTACCTTACCACTTTTGCACCTTTTTAAAGTCATTTTATACCCTCTTTATCCCCCGTGAAACGGAGGGATATAGGTTTGAGATTGTCCGTCTGTCCGTCCGTCCGTCCCCTCTTCAAGCTAAGGACTTTGTGGACACCACTTCTATATCAACGAAGCATAATTCAGCTTTCATATTTCATACAGGCAAAATATAGGGTATAAAGATGTGCAACGTCAAGGTTTCAGTTTGATCGAAGCAAAATTGACAAATTGACAGGCTTTTGAAAATCGTCGAAAATAGACATATGTGCACATGTATAGGACTTTGTGGACACCACTTCTATATCAACGAAGCATAATTCAGCTTTCATATTTCATACAGGCAAAATATAGGGTATAAAGATGTGCAACGTCAAGGTTTCAGTTTGATCGAAGCAAAATTGACAAATTGACAGGCTTTTGAAAATCGTCGAAAATAGACATATGTGCACATGTATAGGACTTTGTGGACACCACTTCTATATCAACGAAGCATAATTCAGCTTTCATATTTCATATAGGCAAAATATAGGGTATAAAGATGTGCAACGTTAAGGTTTCAGTTTGATCGAAGCAAAATTGACAAATTGACAGGCTTTTGAAAATCGTCGAAAATAGACATATGTGCACATGTATAGGACTTTGTGGACACCACTTCTATATCAACGAAGCATAATTCAGCTTTCATATTTCATATAGGCAAAATATAGGGTATAAAGATGTGCAACGTTAAGGTTTCAGTTTGATCGAAGCAAAATTGACAAATTGACAGGCTTTTGAAAATCGTCGAAAATAGACATATGTGCACATGTATAGGACTTTGTGGACACCACTTCTATATCAACGAAGCATAATTCAGCTTTCATATTTCATATAGGCAACATATAGGGTATAAAGATGTGCAACGTCAAGGTTTCAGTTTGATCGAAGCAAAATTGACAAAATGACAGGCTTTTAAAAATCGTCATAAATCGACATATATGCAAACGGAGTGGACTTCGTGGATTAGATTAGATTACATTAGATTAATAAAAAATAGATTCGGGTTTATCTGTTCAAAGACAGTTTGTAGTATTTTTGATTTGTCGTTCAAGGAAGGGTGTCCAGTTTCCTGTCAATGGTAATCCATTAGCTAAGATATTGCATAGGGGTAATATTTAGGGTTTCACGGGGGATATTGCTGCTCTCTGACAGCATCTAGTTAAGGTGAGAAAAATTACAAAAAACATTAATTTTATATATTTTATTGTCAATTTGCACGCTTCTTTACAATACAATACACGTCTTTTTGCCGTCGCGTAATGTGTAACCAGCAAAATAACAACGGGATTTTCTGATTGTCACCGATGACAGTCTAGCTGGAGCTGTTTCGGAGATATCGCAACAATATGGCCAAAAAACTTAAATAATCAAAAATTTTAAAAAATCGCCAAAAATACATTTTCAACGAAAATGAAGAAAAGCTTCGCAGTAAACATTTGCACTATATGTGGCTTCTTCTTGCCACGTTTCAACCTAATCCAACAAACTTTTCGGAGATATCGCAACAATATGGAACCAAAAAAGTTCTAATCAAAAATTAAAAAATTCGCCAAAAATACATTTTCAACGGAAATGCAGAAAAACTTTGCAGTATACATTTGTGCTATATGTGTGTTCTTCTTGCGAAGTCTGAGCCTTATCCAACGAGCTGTTTTGGAGATATAGCCTGCCAAAGTGGAAAAATGCACGAACCCCCCCCCTTCCCCCCCCCCCCCCCATGTTAAAAAATTTGCCAAAATAGAATTGGTGAAGGAACGAAAAGGGGAGACATATAACTAGCAAAGAATCGCAGCTGTATTTATACTGATTTTAGATGACTGGTGCTGAAAGTCCAGCCAATTACAGCGATTTTGCAGAGTAACCCCTGAGTAGATTCACTCAGTCTGGTTGAGTAATTCCAGAGAAAATCTGGTCGAAATGATTGCATTTAATATACTCCCAGAGCTGATCAGCTGTCCCATTCACTGAGTAACTCTATAACATAAACTCAAGTAATGCAATTAACACCGTTAAGAAAAGTTACTCGGGATAATTACAATCACGGTAAAGCCACTTTACGGAATGGCCCCCAAAACTACCCTACAGGTTATTGCAATTAATAAATAAACATATTGTTACTGAAATGAAGGTCAGATAGAGTAGGCGGTATTTAATTTTTTGTTTTAACTGAGTATTGCACGTAAAAAGGGTATAAAATGGTAAGGTGCAAAGTGGCAGAAAAGGTACAAAACGTATTTCGCGGAGGTACAGTGTCCCAAAATTTGAGGTACAAAGTGTCCAAAAAAGGTACAAAATGACGGAGGTACAAAGTGACAAAGGTAAAAAATGTCCCAACCCCCAACGCATTACATTGTATTGCTCATAGGGGTCAACTTGAGTTGCTCTGAGGCACTTTGTCGGCACGGTAATCCACTCTATGTTGGTATATATGGATAGTTCATGCAGTATGAACCCTTTGTGCACATTTCATGCCTTGTGTTTCTTAAAATTATGCATAAAAGGTTAAAGAAACAGGCATCGGCCAGCTGTCAAATGTTTTGTTTATCTTCCGGGCTTGTTCTACCAAGCATACCATTTGACCGTAGTTATAAAACAGCTGACCTCTGTAGGGATCTGTCGATTCTGTATCATATTCGTTTACACTGCAGGCCCATTGGAGATTCCGCAATATATATCCGCTCTGTGTTTATACATAACACTTAGATCTGGTCAGAGGTCATCTGTTATATAACAGCGCCTTACTCTTGCCTCATAAATTAACGCATGCGCATGAGTTGTTCTTTTATGAAAATATCAAGATATGTTCAGATTTCAACAACACATTTACTTTGAGGGCACTCCATAACACTTCATAAATCTGGGTATGTATCTTAATATACTGCAATGTCGCCACAGAGGTGCCTCAAAACTAGCGTAGTTGACTTGCATATAGTTATATGGCGAGGATTTGAAGCCTTCCGCCGAACCTCAGTAGCGGATGGCTTCTTGGAGCTAGTAAAACAGGCACAAATTTTAACCTCCAGATGACTCTTGCGGAATTGAACAGCGTTTCGAAATTGGCAGAATTGAAAACGTGCGCTTTTACCGTGGCAACTGCGTCTGCGTCGGCTGTTACACTTTTCTTTACAAATTATGAGCCACGCAGTTTACCACTACATTCTTTCTATAGGTTATGATTACCTTTTGCAGCTGAGAGACCAATTTGCAATTTAAACAGTTATAATATATCAGTACCAATGTACTAAAATGGTGTGTAAAATTAACTCTGACAGTAATACAGCAGTTTTCAAACCCAATCAGGATTCTCAGTTATTCATAATAAAAATGAAAGGAAAAACCCGGTTTTTTTTATTTGAGAACTGCGAACCGAACCGCGAGCAAAAAAACCGCGGTTTACCGCTGAACCTATAAAACCTGCACAACCCTACCTTCTTCATTGCACCAGTTTGGATCTACGAGGGGGGTGGAGGGGAGGGGCAGTGGTTACAGGGGATTCAAATTAGTGACAGGGAATAGAGCATGTCTTTGAAAAAAATGTTTCTGTCAAGTTCCGCAAAGTAACGCATATTTCAGTGAAGATAGTTGCCAAATTTGCAGGTGGGTTATGTAGTGGGGCCGGAATGTCACCAAGTCGATGTCACCAGCTCTATCGCCTCTCCCTTATTGGAGCCTGTTTTCCTCCACCCCCCACCCTCCTCCATCCCCGAAATACAGCGATGTGAAAATGCCGCAACGATATATCGGTGGAACCTAAACCTTTAAACTTCCACAAAATCTCGAAGTATTACAAAACATTTTATGGAGCAGATTGCTTTATTCTTCAGTTGAAGTTATGCTGTTGGGTCAGCTGCCAAATTTTTGTTTTGACGGATTTGTGCAAACCATATAACATTCGTAGTCCGCATGCTGAAACTGAAATCCTGCCAGTTTTTTAGGAAACAAAAACAAAAGAAATAAATAGGAAAAATTCAAAAGTTGATTTGAAAATTTACCTTTTATGTGGTGCAGAAAAATGAATTTGTAACATTATTGAGAAGTATTTAAACTCAAACCCCGCTCTTTGTTAACTGCGAAGTGATTTTGGTGTTTTGTACGATTTACTGCCATATATTTCAAAACTGATAACCGACCGACTGTCGTCAGTGTCTTACTCATCACTTGTGGGGCATCCGTCTTCCCTTATGTGTGTGTTAGCAATTTTTCAAAATGGTATTCTCCCCACATATCTAGTCCGATTCCTTTCCGTTCTGGTCAAAATATTGGGCAAATTTTGGAAAACACGAAATAGAAATTGCTAATCTTACAACAAATCGGACCAGATTGCATTGCAATTTGACAGGCTTGTACCCGTCGAGCTCCTGCCTCAGGCTTGTATTTTGTGTGGCGATTTGCCAAAAAAGGCCAAATTGTTGAAAAATCACAATGTGCTCCATGACGCGTCATTAAGAGTCGAAAGTTGTTGAGTTCGTCGTGGCAAGTCGGACATGCGTAGGTCTGATAATCACGAGGTCGTGAGCTCAAAATGCCGCTCAAGCCCGGAAAGGAATTTATGTGCTGAGGTCTACGTGGAATTTTACTCAAGTTGGCTCACCAGTATACAGGGCTCGAAATAAGTGGGAGCCCGGGAGCCCGAGGCTCCCAGATTTCGCGCCGGGCTCCGAGATTTTTGGATCTCGGAGCCCGGCTGGCTTCCGGAAAGTCCGGTATTTTTTTTTTTTTTTTTTTTTTACAATACTGAAATCGGATTTTATTTATTGTGACGTCAGAAACTTAACAATGAACTTAATTATTTTTGCTTATTTTATGAGAAATCCTTGCTTTGAAAACTGCACGCTGGAGCACATCAGGTTTCTTCACATGAATTTGTTCATAATTGATAAGAAATCAGCTTTGAAACATTTCAAGACTACATTGTGGAACCAGAGCAGTGTGCATAGCCCAAGTATTCCCCACAGGCCCTCATCAGTTAAACACGGCCATCAGTAGTCAATCAACAGCTGAAATTTTGGTGCATTTTCCTTCGACGAACATGGCCCATTTACAATTCCGATGTGTGTTTGTTCCCATAAAAGCTACATGCCAAGTTTCATTAAAATCCCTGCAGTTCTTCTTGAGATGTCGTCTTAACAAACTCATTCCGATGCTGAATAATTTCCAGGATCTTTCCAGTGCACATAGTCAAAAACTTAAAAACACACCAAAGTGAAATTTTTAAAAAAAATGGTTCAAAATAAAATTTTTAATCAGAATCAACCTTCGTGATGATGTGCACTATCTGGTCTTTATAATTCCAGGGTTGGTGAAGATCCGATAACTGTTTTAGAGATATCGCGTGAACAAAGTCCAAAACAGCTAAAAACAAACCAAAGTGAAAGTACCAAAAGTTTTGTCAAAATTCAATTTTTGACAAAAATAAAAAATAACCCTTTAGTGATGATCGACACAGTATGGTCTTTCTTTCTAAAAGGTTTCATGAAGATCTGATGAAATGTGTTAGAGATATCGCGTAAGCAAAGTCCAAAACAGTTAAAAAAACACCTAAGTAAAAATTTCAAAAATTCGTCAAAAATTCAAAATAATTCTTTAGGGCAAATCTGCACTATATAGTCTTTCTTTCTGCAAGGTATGGTGAAGAGCTGATGGGCTATTTTTTTTAGATATCGCATAAATAAAGTTTAACAACAATACTGAAAGCACTAAAATTCAAAAAAAAATATCGGACCGCCAAAAAGAAATTGGTGTGCATCAATCTACGACCATGGGGGTGAATCCTGTAAATTTTCAGACCAAATGGCCTACACATCTAGGGAATAAGTGGCAGACAGACAGACGGACACAGCGCAACCCATTTAACCCATTTCATTTAACCAAACATGTAAACTCCGGGCTCCCAGATTTTGGGTCGGGCTCCGAGATTTTCAGACCCGGGAAAAAGATGGCTCCGAGTCAAAAATAGTTAAGTTCGAGCCCTGAGTATAGGTTCGAAACTTCGTAAGTACACATAATAAACCAATATAATATATATATAAATACATATATATGTCTGTGTGCAACCAGGCTAATATGAAGTCTGCGGGATCTGGCAAAAGTACTCGTATTAACCGATATTCGTATTAACCGACGTTTTTAAGTTTTTCGTGGTTATGTGGTAACTTTTTCCAATACGGTCGTTCAAGATGGCTTAGACTTACTTTAGGAGTGTTTCTTTTTTATTTGGATTTTGCTATTTATAAAGCACGGAAATTTGACTTTTTTATCTTCTTTAATTGTTTTGTACTTAATGTCCAAAGAATACTCTTTTTCGCTTTGTAGCAATTTGGACCACTGATATTGATTACAACATTTTGTCGAAAGTTTTAATTGTTCAATAGCTGTTATTAGCACGCAACCACTGTTTCACACTTTAAAGTCGCCATTGTAGTGTTCTTGTTGCTAACTAAAGCTACACGTGTCTTTGAAAATAATTTTGAGTCACAAACTCGCATTGCAATCAGCAATAGCAGTTTCAGACATGGGTGTAAGAATTACTATTGTCAGCGATGGTATCGAGCCAAATAATTTTAACTAATGTATTGCAATAAGGATTTGCAATTTTATCACACTTACTGTGGTCTGTGGTAAGATGAAGCCTAAATTCGTTTGAAATGTTTATTGCAATTAAGAATGCAAATTTGAGTGAGAATTATTCTGGGTTATAATGGAAGCACTGACTATTTCATCTGTCTAATTGCAATTTGCCAGTGAAAAACTCTGCGTTACAGTTAGAGCCATAATTTCATACAGTGTTCCAGATTGGGGAGGGCAAATTACATTTTTTCCAAACTAGAAAAAAAACTTAAAACAAAAAATACCCCACCCGCCCAAGCTAGTAAGAAATTATAAATTACGACAAAATAACTCCGAAGTTCACTTTCGACAAAATACCTCTGGACAATTCAGTCTAATTATATCACATAGCAGTCGTTACAGTATTGTACTGACTGAAAAATTCACAGAGTTTCTCAATTTTAACCAGTTTACACATATTGTAAAAAGCTTCACAAATATTAAATTACACTTTAGGAAACAACTGTTCTTTTAGCTACTGTCGCTAAAAGAACAGTTCACATTGAAATGTCAAGTGACAACCCCTCAAAATTTACATATTTTTGTTTAAATAGAGCAACATGTCAACGTGCTGAGGGTTTATAGGAGGGTTATGGTTGAGCGCGACACCGTACTTTCCTCTACAGCTGTCCACTATCAATAAAAAAAAATTAAACTGCAAAAAGAAATGGAAAAAAACTGAAAACACGGTTTTTCTTTTTCGATTTTTTAACCAAACAGAGCCGAATAACCGCGGTTGATTTCTGGTCACGGTGCAAACCACAACACGGCTATGGCACAGCATGCAGTGTCGTAAGACTGTCTTACGCTATGCCACAGCATGCAGTGTCTTACGACTGTCTTACGCCATGCCACAGCATGCAGTGTCTTACGACTGTCTTACGCTGTAACACAGCATGCAGTGTCTTACGACTGTCTTACGCTGTAACACAGCATGCAGTGTCGTAAGACTGTCTTATGCTATGCCACAGCATGCAGTGTCTTACGACTGTCTTACGCCATGCCACAGCATGCAGTGTCTTACGACTGTCTTACGCTGTAACACAGCATGCAGTGTCGTAAGACTTACGCTTTCAAAGATAAATGCGCAGGCCAAAGTCTGTTCGTATTCACCGACTATCGGATAATACGAATAGGGCCCACTGTATTTAAAATTTTATTACTGAAACTTTTACGGCTGGGAACATCATCCACTTTTTTGTTTTATTTTTTACCTGGCCAGATTTTTTTTCCTAACTCGGCCAACAACGGCCAGGTTATTTAAAAACAGAGAAAATGCTACTCGGGTAGCATTGGAGGTTCAGTTGAGATTTAACAGTAATGATAACAGGTGATTCTTCAGTGGGACTGCATTATTTTTGTTTTTGGTCGAGCAGAAACAGGCTAAAATTTACAAAAAAAAACGGATACTTTCAAGAAAAACACATGCTGTTCGCCCCACAGATCCGGTCCGGTTGCTTTGATAGCAATGATGCCGTGAGGTCTTCTTCCAAATCCTTATTTTGACAAAATCAGTAGCTTTCTCCTTTCACATTTGTACTGTCTTCGCTTTCACGGCTTGGCACAATGCCCAAGGATATTCTTGTTGAAATATCAGTTCAAAAGTTTTTTTTAGTATAATTGTAGTAGCCCGATCCAAAATGATGTGCCTCGGGTCCCCGTTAATTTCCGGTCTAGGTCGGTGACTTTCAAAACATGTAGGTAAGTGACATCTAGAGTAAGTGACTGTCTGAATCGCTCCGACCGTCGTCCATTCCTCACACCATGTCAGCTGCTGCACTGCTGACACCATGTCAGCTGCTCCACTCCTGACCCCGTGTCATGACGTCATCATTGCTCTGCTACAGGGAAGTCCAGGCACCCCCATGGTCGTAGATTGATGCACACCAATTTCTTTTTGGCGGTCCGATAATTTTTTTTGAATTTTAGTGCTTTCAGTACTGTTGTTAAACTTTGTTTATGCGATATCTAAAAAAATAGCCCATCAGCTCTTCACCATACCTTGCAGAAAGAAAGACTATATAGTGCAGATTTGCCTTAAAGAATTATTTTGAATTTTTGACGAATTTTTGAAATTTTTACTTAGGTGTTTTTTTAACTGTTTTGGACTTTGCTTACGCGATATCTCTAACACATTTCATCAGATCTTCATGAAACCTTTTAGAAAGAAAGAGCATACTGTGTCGATCATCACTAAAGGGTTATTTTTTATTTTTGTCAAAAATTGAATTTTGACAAAACTTTTGGTACTTTCACTTTGGTTTGTTTTTAGCTGTTTTGGACTTTGTTCACGCGATATCTCTAAAACAGTTATCGGATCTTCACCAACCCTGGAATTATAAAGACCAGATAGTGCACATCATCACGAAGGTTGATTCTGATTAAAAATTGTATTTTTGAACCATTTTTTTTTTAAATTTCACTTTGGTGTGTTTTTAAGTTTTTGACTATGTGCACTGGAAAGATCCTGGAAATTATTCAGCATCGGAATGAGTTTGTTAAGACGACATCTCAAGAAGAACTGCAGGGATTTTAATGAAACTTGGCATGTAGCTTTTATGGGAACAAACACACATCAGAATTGTAAATGGGCCATGTTCGTCGAAGGAAAATGCACCAAAATTTCAGCTGTTGATTGACTTCTGATGGCCGTGTTTAACTGATGAGGGCCTGTGGGGAATACGTGGGCTATGCACACTGCTCTGGTTCCACAATGTAGTCTTGAAATGTTTCAAAGCTGATTTCTTATCAATTATGAACAAATTCATGTGAAGAAACCTGATGTGCTCCAGCGTGCAGTTTTCAAAGCAAGGATTTCTCATAAAATAATCAAAAATAATTAAGTTCATTGTTAAGTTTCTGACGTCACAATAAATAAAATCCGATTTCAGTTTTGTAAAAAAAAAAAAAAATACCGGACTTTCCGGAAGCCAGCCGGGCTCCGAGATCCAAAAATCTCGGAGCCCGGCGCGAAATCTGGGAGCCTCGGGCTCCCGGGCTCCCACTTATTTCGAGCCCTGTATACTGGTGAGCCAACTTGAGTAAAATTCCACGTAGACCTCAGCACATAAATTCCTTTCCGGGCTTGAGCGGCGTTTTGAGCTCACGACCTCGTGATTATCAGACCCACGCATGTCCGACTTGCCACGACGAACTCAACAACTTTCGACTCTTAATGACGCGTCATGGAGCACATTGTGATTTTTCAACAATTTGGCCTTTTTTGGCAAATCGCCACACAAAATACAAGCCTGAGGAAAATTGCAATTTGCCAGTGAAAAACTCTGCGTTACAGTTAGAGCCATAATTTCATACAGTGTTCCAGATTGGGGAGGGCAAATTACATTTTTTTCAAACTAGAAAAAAAACTTAAAACAAAAAATACCCCACCCGCCCCAGCTAGTAAGAAATTATAAATTACGACAAAATAACTCCGAAGTTCACTTTCGACAAAATACCTCTGGACAATTCAGTCTAAGTATATCACATAGCAGTCGTTACAGTATTGTACTGACAGAAAAATTCACAGAGTTTCTCAATTTTAACCAGTTTACACATATTGTAAAAAGCTTCACAAATATTAAATTACACTTTAGGAAACAACTGTTCTTTTAGCTACTGTCGCTAAAAGAACAGTTCACATTGAAATGTCAAGTGACAACCCCTCAAAATTTACATATTTTTGTTTAAATAGAGCAACATGTCAACGTGCTGAGGGTTTATAGGAGGGTTATGGTTGAGCGCGACACCGTACTTTCCTCTACAGCTGTCCACTATCAATAAAAAAAAAATTAAACTGCAAAAAGAAATGGAAAAAAACTGAAAACACGGTTTTTCTTTTTCGATTTTTTAACCAAACAGAGCCGAATAACCGCGGTTGATTTCTGGTCACGGTGCAAACCACAACACGGCTATGGCACAGCATGCAGTGTCGTAAGACTGTCTTACGCTATGCCACAGCATGCAGTGTCTTACGACTGTCTTACGCCATGCCACAGCATGCAGTGTCTTACGACTGTCTTACGCTGTAACACAGCATGCAGTGTCGTAAGACTTACGCTTTCAAAGATAAATGCGCAGGCCAAAGTCTGTTCGTATTCACCGACTATCGGATAATACGAATAGGGCCCACTGTATTTAAAATTTTATTACTGAAACTTTTACGGCTGGGAACATCATCCACTTTTTTGTTTTATTTTTTACCTGGCCAGATTTTTTTTCCTAACTCGGCCAACAACGGCCAGGTTATTTAAAAACAGAGAAAATGCTACTCGGGTAGCATTGGAGGTTCAGTTGAGATTTAACAGTAATGATAACAGGTGATTCTTCAGTGGGACTGCATTATTTTTGTTTTTGGTCGAGCAGAAACCGGCTAAAATTTACAAAAAAAAACGGATACTTTCAAGAAAAACACATCGCTGTTCGCCCCACAGATCCGGTCCGGTTGCTTTGATAGCAATGATGCCGTGAGGTCTTCTTCCAAATCCTTATTTTGACAAAATCAGTAGCTTTCTCCTTTCACATTTGTACTGTCTTCGCTTTCACGGCTTGGCACAATGCCCAAGGATATTCTTGTTGAAATATCAGTTCAAAAGTTTTTTTAGTATAATTGTAGTAGCCCGATCCAAAATGATGTGCCTCGGGTCCCCGTTAATTTCCGGTCTAGGTCGGTGACTTTCAAAACATGTAAGTGACATCTAGAGTAAGTGACTGTCTGAATCGCTATCCGACCGTCGTCCATTCCTCACACCATGTCAGCTGCTGCACTGCTGACACCATGTCAGCTGCTCCACTCCTGACCCCGTGTCATGACGTCATCATTGCTCTGCTACAGGGAAGTCCTCGCCATCGCTCAAGGTCGCCGAATGCCAGCAGGAAGCGTGTGGAGAAGGAGAAGCCGTCGAGATCCAGGTCCCGCTCCCGACACTCCCATGCCAGCTACAAGTCCAGGTGAGACCAGCAGCTGCTTAGCGACTAGAGGAGAAGCGGGGACCGGCTGTGTTTGTATTCCGCCTTTTTTCCCATGTAAATCTGTGGATTCTTTGTTGCTCTGATGACAAAGTTGTGTGAATTGCTTCAGTGCGATGCTGTGGGATAACGTGCGGGAAAAGCAAGGGGTCCTGGCCATCCCAACAGTAAAGTTTCGAGGCGCATGTCAAACTTCTACAAAAGCCATGGCGCGAGCTTTCTGTTGATTCAGTGTTGTTGACACCTTTCATTGACAGGTCGCGAAGTCGAGGCCGCCGCAGTTACTACAGCCGCTCTCGCAGCCGGAGTCGCTCGCAGCACCGGAGTCGCTCGCCGCGCCGGAGATACAGCCGTTCCCGCTCCCGTAGTCCCTACTACAACCGGCGCCGCTCACGACAGTAAGTCTCGGCTCATACATGCTCCCATTGGCACAGTTCTAGTTTGTGTGAGAATCAACGTTATTTTCCGTACCCGTAAGAATTTTCCATGCAGTTTCGCATGAGGATTGAGACCGAAGCTGCACAAGTTTTGATTCATTTAAGTGAAACCGAGTAATAGTTGAAGTAGATGATGTGCGGGTGTAAGGTTTTCCAGACGGGACCTTTCACCAATACATAGCAAAGTTTTAAATCATTTGCGAAAATATGGAAGATTTGAATAGCAAAGGCTAAGACTCAGAACTGGGCGAATCGATCATGAAATTCTATAGAACAAGAAATGATTGAAAACAGCATAACGGTTTGTGTAAGTGTAGGGTTCGTAGTATTTCTATTACTTCATAAATGATGGTTATAGGGTGACCTTATAAAGGTGATAGGCTTAATAAACGAATCATTATGCCCCCTCCCCCTTCCCCACCTCCCCCCCCCCCCCCACCCCATAGAGGGTAAACCTTCATTTTTTGTATAAACGTATACGCCTTAATATTGTTCAAAAATGGAAAGCTCTGCTCGTCAGATACTCCGCATCTGTGTGAACATTTCCGCACTAGTTCGCCGTACAAACGGATGAAGTTCGGAACTTGATATCACTTGATTTCACTCTACACGATATCAACTGAAGATGCTACAGGAATGATGGCAGTTCGCTAATCATGCATTCAGCATCTTCACGTCACCCGGATCATGTTTAGCTAAAATCGAGAGAAGGTGCTTAATCAGTGTGAAAGAACAACATTTACTTTTCCACTTCTTGTCCACGGCAATGAATCTAATCGTTTCGTCTTTGAAAAGCACGAATAATTTCTTCATTTTTGTTCATAAAATCTTCTCAGTTAAATTATGAAATGGTACTTAACTAGTGCAAAAAAAGGAAATTTGTCCGCGAACTGTCTACAGTTGTGTAGGCTCGTCTATAAACGCTGGAAACATGAATACCCGCGTGCACCACAGCAGTTTTTTAGACCAGCCGACTATGTCGGGCTGGTCTTATCTTATCAATAGAGGGGTATCCGTCGTCCGTATGTACGTATGTACGTATGTACGTGTGTATGTACGTGTGTAAACTTTTACTTAAAATGCTTCTTCTCCTTCAGTTTTGATCGGATTCCTCTCAAATTTTACACGAATGTTCTCTAGGTATACCTGTCTTTAAAAATTATTTTTTTTGGCGGTACACCAAAAATTGGCTAAATGGGGGGCATTTCAAATTTTTCGGTTGCCAATTTTCAAAATGCTTCTTCTCCTTCAGTTTTGATCGGATTCCTCTCAAATTTTACACGAATATTCCCTAGGTAGACCTCTTTTAAAAAATTACTCATTTTAGCGATCCGCCAAAATTTGGCCAAATAGGGGACATTTTTTAATTTTTTGGTGTCAAATTTTTAAATTGCTTCTTCTCCCACAATTTTGATCGGATTCCTTTCCAATTTTGGATAGTTGTTCTCTAGCTAGACCTGTCTTGAAAAATTACTCTTTTTGGCGATCCGCCAAAAATTGGCCAAATGGGGGACATTTGTAATTTGTGGTTGCCAATTTTCAAAATGCTTCTTCTTCCACAATTTTGATCAGATTTTCTCCAAATTTTGCACAAATATTCCCTAGGTAGGCTTCTTTTCAAAAATTACTCATTTTGACGATCCGCCAAAAATTGGCTAAATGGGGGACATTTTTTAATTTTTAGGTGTCAAATTGCTTCTTCTCGCACAAATTTGATCGGATTCCTTTCCAATTTTTGATAGTTTTTCTCAAAGTAGACCTATCTTGAAAAATTACTCTTTTTGGCGATCCACCAAAAATTGGCCAAATGGGGGACATTTGTAATTTTGTGGTTGCCAATTTTCAAAATGCTTCTTCTCCCACAATTTTGGTCAGATTTTCTTCAAATTTTGCACCCATATTCCCTAGATAGACCTCTTTTGAAAAATTGCTCATTTTGGCTATCCGCCAAAAATTGGTTAAATGGGGGACATTTTTTAATTTTTCGGTGTCAAATTGCTTCTTCTCGCACAAATTTGATCGGATTCCTTTCCAATCTTAGATAGTTGTTCTCTAGCTAGACCTGTCGTAAAAAAGTACTCTTTTTGGCGATCCGCCAAAAATTGGCCAAATGGGGGACATTTGTAATTTTGTGGTTGCCAATTTTCAAAATGCTTCTTATCCCACAATTTTGATCAGATTGTCTTCAAATTTTGCACGAATATTCCTAAGTTAGGCCTCTTTTTAAAAATTACTCAATTTGACGATCCGCCAAAAATTGGCCAAATGGGGGACATTTTTTTATTTTTTGGTGTCAAATTTTCAAATTGCTTCTTCTCGCACAATTTTGATCGGATTCCTTTCCAATTTTGGATAATTGTTCTCAAGGTAGACCTGTCTTGAAAAGTTACTCTTTTTGGCGATCCGCCAAAAATTGGGCAAATGGGGGACATTTTTAATTTTGTGGTTGCCAATTTTCAGAATGCTCATTCTCCTTCAGTTTTGATCGGATTCCTCTCGAATTATACACGAATGTTCTCTAGGTAGGCCTTTCTTTAAAAATTTTTTTTTTTTGGCGATCCGCCAAAAATTGGCTAAATGGGGGACATTTGAAATTTTTCGGTTGCCAATTTTATAAAAATGCTTCTTCTCCCACAATTTTGATCAGATTTTCTTCAAATTTTGCACGAATATTCCCTAGGTAGGCCTCTTTTGAAAAGTTACTCATTTTGGCGATCCGCCAAAAATTGGCAAAATGGGGGACATTTTTTAATTTTTTGGTGTAAAATTTTCAAATTGCTTCTTCTCCCACAATTTTGCTCGGATTCCTTTCCAATTTTGGATAGTTGGTCTCCAGCTAGACCTCTCTTGAAAAATTACTTTGTTTGGCGATCCGCCAAAAATTGGCCAAATGGGAGACATTTGTAATTTCGTGGTTGCTAATTTTCAAAATGCCTTTTCTCCCACAATTTTGATCAGATTTTCTTCAAATTTTGCACCCATATTCCCCAGGTAGACCTCTTTTGAAAAATTACTCGTTTTGGCGATCCGCCAAAAATTGGCCAAATGGGGGACATTTTTTTGTTATTTTTTGGTGTCAAATTTTCAAATTGCTTCTTCTCGTAAAATTTTGATCGGATTCCTTTCCTATTTTGGAAAGTTGTTCTTTTTGGCGATCAGTCAAAAATTGGCCACATGGGGGACATTTTTTAATTTTGTGGTTGCCAATTTTCAAAAGCTTCTTATCCCACAATTTTGATCAGATTTTCTTCAAATTTTTAACGAATACTCCCTAGGTAGGCCTCTTTTGAAAAATTACTCATTTTGGCGTTCCGAAAAAAATTGACCAAATGGGGACATTTTTTTTTTGTGTCTAATTTTTAAATTGCTTCTTCTCCCACAATTTTGAGTATGGCCGCTCACTTTGATTTGGTACGCTGTGATGACAACTACACCGAGCAAGTGAGCGAATATTTTCTCCATTCAGTTACGGCTTTTTTTCGTAACCGCTGTCTGCCAATTTGGTCATGATTTTGTCTGTGATTCTTGGATATATATTCTGTAGGTCACGGCTGGTCACCATGTCCCCGGACATGCTTGTTTCAGTGTTTCAGCTTATTCCAGCCCACATTCATCCTTTTGTTCAAGTCATGTATGTCCTTTGTCAATCAAAGGCAAAAAACCGGTGTACAACTACAATGTACAGTGGCGGATTCATGGATGGGGGCGGGAGGGGGGTTCAGGGCTTGCAACCCCCGCCCCCCCCCTTAATCCCGAGCTGGCTTAAAGGGTGCGCATGCCCTGAGTGGCGTGTCTGTAGTGCTGGGTGGGGCCTGTGTGGTGCTGAGTGACGTGCCTGTAGTGCTGAGTGGCGTGCCTGTAGCGCTTAGTGGCGTGCCTGTAGTACTTAGTGGCGTGCTTGTAGCGCTTAGTGGCGTGCCTGTAGTGCTGGGTGGGGTGCTTGTAGTGCTTAGTGGCGTGCCTGTAGTGCTGGGTGGGGTACTTGTAGTGCTGAGTGGCGTGCCTGTAGTGCTGGGTGGGGTGCTTGTAGCGCTTAGTGGCGTGCCTGTAGCGCTTAGTGGAGTGCTTGTAGTGCTGATTGGTATGCCTGCTTGCCTCACTCACTGCTTGTGTTTTCAGTTCCAGAAGCCGCAGTTACTCGCCGCGTTACCGCAACGGGCGGACCCGAAGTCGCTCCCCGCTCTCACGTCGCCGCCGCCACATAGGTTCTCGGGTAAGCGACACTTCGTTGTATGAGTAGCCGCTGTGCGGTTCTGTGGTATATGGTTGGTGCTGGTTGGAGGGCATGGGCATGTAGTTGCAGGTTCGTGACAAAATTGAAAACATATATCAGATTTTGTCGGCTTCTTTCATGTATTTTACTACAAATCGTTTTGCTGAGTTATCAGCGTTGCGTGAGTCAGTGAACTATGGCTTGTCGTAGGATCGGCCGAAGACGAGCCGATGCCTGGGCGTGTTCGGCCTGAGCCTGTACACGACGGAGCGTGACGTGAAGGAGGTGATCTCGCGCTACGGCCCCGTGGAGGATATCAACCTGGTGCACGACCACCAGACGGGCCGCTCGCGAGGCTTCTGCTTCATCTACATGCGCAACCTGGAGGACGCCATCGAGGTATGCTCAAGCCTTACACTGCCTTCTCGCCCACACAGCCCAAACTACCGAATGTTCTTGCCGACCTTAAGCTGAAGAGCTGTGGAATCAAAATCCGCGATTAACTGTGATAATTGCCGGTGTTTTTATGTTCTCTAAAACTGTTACATAACAATCAGAAAAAGAACGGGGTGTAAGCATAGCGTACCTTTACACCTGTAGACCAAAGGGATCGGATCAAGTGAGAGGAGGGAGGTGTAAGTATAGCGTACCTTTACAATTGTAGGCCAAAGAGAGAGCGCCGGGGACAGAGATTGACGGGCACAAGATCCGCGTCGACTACTCCATCACGGAGCGCGCGCACACGCCCACGCCGGGCGTCTATCTTGGACGGCCTACTAGGTTAGCCTTCTTTCTGTTCAGTATAGTAAGGGGTGGGTTCAAAGCCTGTGCTGATTACTGAACTGTTTTGCGTAGTGTTCCATTAACAATTTAATGTTCAAAAAAAATTAAAAAAGAAAATAAAAAAGCAATGTGACAGTTACCAAAGGCCATATCGCTAATTTGTTTCATGTTTTAGAAACTTTCAGCTTACAGGTCAGGGTAAACGTCGTGGGGAAACATTTTGTTTTTGCACGTTCTGTGTGTGTATTGTGGTATATATTAGGTGTGTGTGCGTCTGGTGTGGACACTTTGTCAGCAGGATAACTGGAGAAGGATACGTCGGATTAGTTTCAAATTCGGTAGGACAGTGGTTTGGTTGGGTCTGACGGCAGATATTATCTTTGACACATATTGGTGATCGCATGGCGACATGTGTCATCTGACGGCAGGGATTATCTTTGACACATATTGGAGATCGCATGGCGACGTGTGTCATCTGACGGCTGGTGTTATCTTTGACACATATTGGAGATCGCATGGCGACGTGTGTCATCTGACGGCTGGTGTTATCTTTGACACATATTGGAGATCGCATGGCGACGTGTGTCATCTGACGGCAGGGATTATCTTTGACACATATTGGAGATCGCATGGCGACATGTGTCATCTGACGGCTGGTGTTATCTTTGACACATATTGGAGATCGCATGGCGACGTGTGTCATCTGACGGCAGGGATTATCTTTGACACATATTTGAGATCGCATGGCAACATGTGTCATCTGACGGCTGGTGTTATCTTTGACACATATTGGAGATCGCATGGCAACATGTGTCATCTGACGGCAGGGATTATCTTTGACACATATTGGAGATCGCATGGCGACGTGTGTCATCTGACGGCTGGTGTTATCTTTGACACATATTGGAGATTGCATGGCGACGTGTGTCATCTGACGGCAGGGATTATCTTTGACACATATTGGAGATCGCATGGCGACATGTGTCATCTGACGGCTGGTGTTATCTTTGACACATATTGGAGATCGCATGGCGACGTGTGTCATCTGACGGCAGGGATTATCTTTGACACATATTGGAGATCGCATGGCGACATGTGTCATCTGACGGCTGGTGTTATCTTTGACACATATTGGAGATTGCATGGCGACGTGTGTCATCTGACGGCAGGGATTATCTTTGACACATATTGGAGATCGCATGGCGACATGTGTCATCTGACGGCTGGTGTTATCTTTGACACATATTGGAGATTGCATGGCGACGTGTGTCATCTGACGGCAGGGATTATCTTTGACACATATTTGAGATCGCATGGCAACATGTGTCATCTGACGGCTGGTGTTATCTTTGACACATATTGGAGATCGCATGGCGACATGTGTCATCTGGTTATCTAACGGTTACTCACGTGTGCGCACAACTTGGTAGGAGCATACCCGGGGACGATTAAACTGTTCTGTGAAATTTGTAAGCTCGTACGTTTATCAGAGAGGTTACAGGACGTCATAACGTATAAAGTTACATAGCGTCTTTAGTCCAGTAAAACCTGTTCATAGTGACCACCTTCCAGGTCCGGATAAAAAGATGTACAGTAAAACATTTTCGTAGTGATTACCTTCCAGACTCAGAAAAAAGGACGTACAGTAAAACCTGTTGGGGGTTCTTACGTTCCAGACTCGGATAAAATGGCGCACACTAGAGGCTGTAGTGACCACTTTGCAGACCCAGATAAAAAGACGTACAGTAAAAGCAGTGTATATAATGGCCGAATTTACACATGCGGAATGAGATCAGGGTTCATACAAGCCGTGTGCTATCCCGTGGGCTGTGTCTTGTGTTGCCCCATGTGCTGTCCCGTGGGCTATGCCTTGTGTTGCTCCGTGTGCTGTCCCGTGGGCTATGCCTTGTGTTGCCCCGTGTGCTATCCCATTTGCTGTGTCTTGTGTTGCCCCGTGAGCTGTCTCGTGGGTTGTGTCTTGTGTTGCTTCGTGCTGTCTCGATGTGATGTACTTAAACTTAAGTTAGGGCAAAACTGCAATAATTGTTATAGGGTATACTTTAACTTCATTGTAAGTTCGCTGGCGTGAAATAATACGTATGCGTCAAGGTTTTAGTTTGATCGATCAAAAATTGTCAAAATTACAGCAATAGAACTTCTTTATAGATGGTGGTTTCGAATCTGTCAAGGAAACTTAATAAAATGGCGTATAGTTAGTAATTTATTGTGACAGTGAGTTTCACGGGGGATCCTGCTGTTCTCTGCAGCATCTAGTTTTAAACGAGTGCAGATATCTACATGACAAATACATCTTTCACATCTACAAATGGTGGGGAACATTTTAGCATAGGTATAGCAGCCTATTCACCCCCCCCCCCCCCGCCCACAGACAGACAGACGGACGGACAAACCCGAATACTATAGTCCCCGCTTCACACTACTCAGCGGCTGGATACTCATAAAACCACTACAGGGGCCCCGCGTTAATTCGTACTCTTCGGGACCAAGGAAAAAAGCACGCATTAACCGATTGTACCAATTAAGCGGGGGTCGCATTTTCGAACAGCAACAAACATCCCGTACTCCGTCATGATCTGTGGTCTGATTTTTTGACTCACTCGTTATTTGCTTCAACACTTTGAACTTAAAGTCCATAGTGTGGTCATGGTGTTTTGGTTTGTTGCCATTTTGCAAGTTGAATGGTTTGAAGCGACCAGTGTTAACAATTATATGCTCGCTCTGAAGCGCGTAGTGTCTAAACTGTCTGTAGTAAACAAAAGGCATCTTAAGCTGGAGCACAGTACGCGAAGAAGCAATGCTGCGGTGTGGTGATGCCATGAAAAGACTGTACACTAAGACAGGCAGTTCACGGAAATGACCCTGTCAGTCACAACACTCGCACCCGAGCATTTATGCCCCACATTGCGCGTTTATTAATCCCTTTTATCTTGAAACGCATGAGCTGCGCTTTTTTTTAACTAAGTGAAAACTGCTCCACATTATTAACAGGCCTGAATAATGGGTGTCACTTTTGGGACGAATTATCCGAGTCCTCGTTAATTCGTACTTTTACACAGGAGTGAATGGGTCCCAAAATCGGGACCAGCGAAGTTGGTACGAATTAGCCGGGGGACCGAATTAACCGAGGACGAATTAACGCGGGGCCCCTGTATTAGGTAGTGATGGGGATAAGCGTGCATCCTGCAGCTTTGCTGCATTCAAAATACAAAAGTTGCATCGAGATTTCCTGAATGCATCCTTGATGCATCGAGAATTTTGCTTGAAGAAAAAAGACGTGTGGTCGTGTGACTTCTCTTCGCGCACATAAAATTTCTGCGAGGCATCCGTAAAGGGTATCCTATCCCGACACATTATCCTTTGTACTCAGGCAATCACCCCTACAAAAGTTAATGAGTTAATGTGTTTTTAGGCCTTTTGAAGTTAGGATGAGGGGATGCATCGGAATCGTTTGGGATGCATCGAAAATTTGGTCGCTGCAGCATTGCTGCAAACACGATTTTGCTTATCCAAATCACTGATTAGATATTTGGGGAGACCAGTTTTAGGTGCTTCATCACCGAATAAATATTGGAGGAATGATGCCTTATCTATTCCCCACAGGGGGGAATATATGCGATCGACCGCGTGTGTCTGTCGGTCTGTCATCAAGAGCTTGTTAACACGATGACTTAAAAACTCCTGCAAGGATTTTAATGAAACTTGGTATGTAGCTTCTGTGGGAACAAACACAGATCGGTATTGTAAATAGGCCAGGTTCGTCCAAGGAAAAGGGACCAGCTGGACTTGGAAATTTTCAACTATTGATGGCCGTGCTTACCTTATGGGGGGCCTGTGGGGAATATGTGAGCTTGCACACTGCTCTAGTTTAAAGTATTATTTCTGATGTATCAATTTGAGGATTTTAAATGTCATAAACTGGTGTTTTGTTTCAAATCACGTAGCTAAAAGGCATTTTTGGCTGTTATACTGTAAATATTTGGCTAAATACAAATATTATACCACCTCAGCAAAATTTGACAATTTTTGCCAAATCGTATCGAAAAAACCGAACCGAACCGAATAACTGAACTGTAACGAAACGAATCAAACTATGGGAATGGCGCCCCGTCACACTGCTGGTATGCTGTCTCAGGTGTTATCTCCTGTGATCTTTCGCGTGCTGCCTCAGTGCTATCTCGTATGATGTCTCGTGTGCTCTCGTGTATGCTGTCTCGGTGCTATTTCGTGCGTGGCCTGTCTGATGTCTCGTGTGCTCTCGTGTATTCTGTCTCGGTGCTATCTCGTGCGTGGCCTGTATGATGTCTCGTGTGCTCTCGTGTATGCTGTCTCGGTGCTATCTCGTGCGTGGCTTGTGTGATGTCTCGTGTGCTCTCGTGTATGCTGTCTCGTGCGTGGCTTGTGTGATGTCTCGTGTGCTCTCGTGTATTCTGTCTCGGTGCTATCCCGTGCGTGGCTTGTATGATGTCTCGTGTGCTCTCGTGAATTCTGTCTCGGTGCTATCCCGTGCGTGGCTTGTGTGATGTCTCGTGTGCTCTCGTATATGCTGTCTCGTACGTCGCTTGTATGATGTCTCGTGTGCTCTCGTGTATGCTGTCTCGGTGCTATCTCGTGCGTGGCTTGTGTGATGTCTCGTGTGCTCTCGTGAATTCTGTCTCGGTGCTATCTCGTGCGTGGCTTGTGTGATGTCTCGTGTGCTCTCGTGTATGCTGTCTGGGTGCTATCTCGTGCGTGGCTTGTTCTCAGCAGGGGATACCGCTCCGAGCGCTACAGCAGGCGATCTCCGTCACCTTACTACAGCCGCCGCCCAAGTCGATATTCAAGGTCAAGGTCTCGCTCAAGGTCGTACAGTAAGTACACATTTTCTTCTTGACGTTGTCTGCCTGAGTGTCCGGGTGTTTCAATGTACCGAAGTAAGTCGTTGCAAGTTCTTGTGTGAATGAACTTGAAATACAGCAGCTTCTGTTAAAGGATTGAAAGTTCGGTATGACAGAGCAAATTGTTTTGTTTGTGCACCCACCGCCCTACCCACCCCTCCGCTGCAGATACGTTGGTTTCTATCACAAGTTTTATGTTGTTGAAACGTTCCACACCACTGGAAGAAAGACAGGGACCTGACGCGGCCGCGGCGAGTTTGGGGCGTAGTATCAGCGGGAAGCGGTCAATCTCGTTGGCGCATGACGTGGCCGCGGCGAGTTTGGGGCGTGTATTAGCGGGAAGCGGTCTAATTGCCTGTACATCCGCGTGGGGGGTCTCATTTCTTCATTTAAAAAACAAAATACCTGAAAAAGCTAATGTCAGCAGTAAGATGCTCTTAAATATCCCTTTTCTGTTTTAATTTTTTTCAAAGGTCGATACTGAGGTTTTCCAGCCGTAAGGAAGGGATGGAATTTCCGTTGTAAAAACGACAGCATCAGTTTTCTTGTTCGCTCATATTTTAGAATGAACAGTTTTAAAGGACGGCAGCTTACATGTCTATACTGAATATGGCTGAAAAAGCCGTGCTATTTATAAACGAAGTGGAGGCACGTATTGGCCTTGCTCCGATGTTCAGTTAAAATGACTATAATATTTTAGTGAATTAATGAAGCGACGACAGTTAGCTCTAGTTTTAACCAGCGTTTATGTGGCAGGAGGGCAGCAGTTGTTTGTGTTACTGCTTGGTATCTGGGAAAGTCGTACCCAAATGAGCTCGTGCCCAAACGAGAATGGTCGTGCCCAAAATTTCCTAGAAGTGACTCCGTAAGTTGTACTGGATATGCTACCAGTGCCAGAAACGTTTATGTTTGCCACTGCCTGTTGTCGGCAGTCGCTTTTAAGGGTGGGTTGACATTGTAATGTCCCGTCCTTGACATTGTAATATGCTGAATTCTCATCTGATCTGTAATATGCTGAATTCTCATCTGATCGAATGTCCAAGCCACATTTTCACCGTATAATTTTGGCTTGTAGCGCGAATTGTCGGACTTTATAAGGAGATGCCAGTGTGTGCCGTTCACGAAGTCACCAACAAATTTATACAGTTTGCGAATTAACCAAAGTAAACGACACTGGCGTTTTAATTGAAGTGGACAGTTTTGCTGGCAGGATCCCTAGATCGTCTGTGGCATGTAGATGACGTAAGCACGGTAACTGTGCGGTCTGATCGGCGGGAAATGATTTAGATCCGTCTTTACGTTGGGTACGACTTAATTCGCGTCTTGGGTACATAGCGACAGATTGGGAACGGCTTATCCGTCAGTCCTTCTTTCTAGTTAAGAAAAAATAACTTTTTAAATTGAAAGTGTGTTGCCAGCGTCAGGTAACTGAGAATGGGTGGGTAGGGTTTCTGTCCAATGCAGAACCCAAGAGTCGTGCAAATTTGAGGCCTGAGCGGCTAACCTTCGTTGGATAACATTGCTTTGAATGGCGCTGTCTTTTGCTAAGGGCTGAACATTTACAAATTTGTTGTACATCGTTTTATTACCAAATTTGTGTGAAGATTCTTGAAGATTATTTTGGTTTTAAGTTTATCAGCACAACGGAACTGTAACGAGGCTGTAACGAAAGGGTAATGCTGATGTCATATCTATATTTAGAATACAAATACATTTTAAATTATGCATCTTAAGATTTTGCTTCTTTGGACCAAGCAACTACATCGGGCTGGTCTTGTCACATCAGTGGGTGTCAAATCAGTGGGTGTCTGTCGTCTGTATGTACGCGTGTACTTGTGTACTCATGTACTTGTGTACTCATGTACTTGTGTACAGTTGTGATCGGATTCCTTTCAAATTTTGTACGAATGCTCTGTTGTTGGTTTCTGGTCATTTTTTTTTCTTAATTTTTTTTTAAATCTAAATTTAATTGCCATTTTCAAAATTCACCAGTTTTTTTCTTTAATTTTTTTGGCGATTCACCAAAAATAGCTAAATGGGGGAGGGGGCATTTTTTTATCTGCCAAAAATTTGTTAAATGGGGGTATTTATAATTTTTTTGGATCAGTTGTCTTCAAATTTCTCACAATTGTTCCCTGTGAAGACCTATCTTGAAAAATTACCTTTATCTGGCGATTCTCCTCATACCTCTGTTTGAAAGTTGTAGCGGTAATGTTTTTCAGAATACTTCTGCTGCCAGTAATTTTAGGAAGATTGCTGTCATTGTTAGGCATAATTCACTTTTCTAAAATCCATCGGAGATTAGGTTAAAACCAGCCTTAGAAGAATTTAGTAACCGGTTTTTAAAATACTACAGCTGGTACCACTTTTTAGCGACCAAGCCTATTGATACTTGATTCACTAGATCTCGGCTGGTCACAATGTCCCTCGACATTCTTTTTTTTTTAAGTATACAGAAATTTTCTGTTAGATGTGTGCTGTATTATCGAAGAAAAATCTCCAGCTCTTCGAGTTTTTTTGCATTTCAATAAGTAAATGTTTGTTTAGGCAAGGAAGCAAAACCGTGTACAGACAAGTGTTTACGATTCATAAATAAAACGTAAAAAAAAACACTTTTTGTATTAATTTTGTCCTATGTGCTTTTCAAAGGATTTGAAGAAAGAAATCTGGGTTGAAGAATGAAAATTGAAGATAGAATTAAGAATGGAAGAAAGAAATGAGAAAAAAGTTGTGAAGATTTTGAGAAAAAAGAAAATTGAAGAATTTTGGAAGTCAGAAATATGTGGAAGGTTCTTAAGGTTTGAAACGATAAATATAACCGACAAACTTGTACCTGGCCGGCAGTGCATTAGGGGGCGGGGGTGGAAGGGGGCTCTGCAGAACGTCCGTTTTCTATGACGTCAAACATGAAAACAGTTGCGCTGTGTTCACCACACACTCGATGATGCCGTCTCACATTATGTTTCTGCCGAGCCCCAAAACCACCATATTCCCGGTTTGTTTTCTTTGTTTTTGTTTATTTTTTTTTTTTTTTTATTTTTTTTTTTTTTGACCAGCATTCTGATATTATCACATAAATGCGAACATTATTTGTAACACTTAAATGTACTGTTTTAAGATTATAAATGCTAGTTGTAGTTCTAAGTAACATTTATAAGTGTCGCTTGAGTTGTTGATTAATCGCGAGACAGGTAATAGTGTGATGAAATGCTACAAGGCGTTTTTACACAGTATAATGTTTGTTACACAGCTGGGCTTTCTTCCAGGCTCAAACTCCAGCTGAATAGTTAACTGGTAAAGATGGCGAGAAGGTGGTGCGTAGTGATGGACTACCTCTCGGAGTGGCATGCTCTTACATCAGCATTCTTTGTGTTAAAAAGGGACAGAAAGTGGCTCGAAGATTGAAAAATGAAGATAGAATGTGAAAACGAGAAGCGACGAAGGAAATGTGACGCTAGAAATGGGCATTGTTAGAAATGGAGTGTGATCAATGTGGAGGTGTGGAGAAGAAAGATTTCTGAAATGCTAAAACCGCTATAGTGGTTTCCAGTTTATGGTGGGGAGGTTCATTCGCTGGGATGAAGGTGAAGGGTGGGGCTGCTTCAGTTGTGGTAGCAGTTCAGCGTCTTGGCGAGCCATACCTGGACAACTGCATTCGTGCATTAGTCCAGAGGGACAAGTGTTGAAGGGCCGTGGCCAGATGTTGTGTAGATTGGTGAATGGGGCACGGGGGGGCAGGCCGTGGCCAGTTGCTGTCTAGATTGCTGACTGTGGGCGGGTGGAGGGGGCGGCGGCGGCCTGGGCTGTTCTAGTTTGTGTACGGTGCTGACTGTGGGCGGGGGGTGGGGAAGCAGCGGCCTGGGCTGTTCTAGTTTGTGTACGGTGCTGACTGTGGGCGGGGTATAGGGAAACAGCGGCCTGGGCTGTTCTAGTTGCTGCTAACCTGTGACGCCATTCCCCGACGCCGCTTTTGCTGCTGTCGTGCGAGCAGCGGCTTCTGTCGCGGCCTTGCTGTAGGTAAGTGTCTCATTGTGTGCAAATGTAATCAGAGAGACAGCCAAGAAGGTCAGTGTGTTCGGTTTGTGTGGAGTTTGGCTTGTACATATTTGTATTTAATGTTAAATAAGTCCGTTGGCAAAGCCGTATGTAGATAAAGAGGGGTCAAAGTCGTCGAACGCATGTGAGGCTGTGTCACTGCCTGCTGTACTTGGTCATAACTTATAAGTCTATACAACGTCTAGATTAAACGTGCTGCGCTTTTTGTCTCGGATGGACTGTTGTTTGTTTTAAAAGGCCAAAGTAAATTTCGCAGTGTGGTCTTTCGTTACGCAAAGATGTCGACCACTGCTTGTGGCACAGGATGAAGGCGGTAAGTGATGGACGGTTGTAGCGGTAGCTGATGGTTGTAGCGCTGCCTGATGGTGGTAGCAGTGGCGGACGGTTGCAGCGGTGTTGGATGGTTGTAACTGTGGCGGATGGTTGTAGCAGTGGCGGACGGTTGCAGCGGTGTTGGATGGTTGTAGCGATATTGGAGGTTGTAGCAGTGGCGGACGGTTGCAGCGGTGTTGGATGGTTGTATTGCTGGCGGATGGTTGTAGTGATGGCGGATGGTTGCAGCGGCGGCGGATGGTTGTAGTAGTGGTGGACGGTTGCAGCGGTGATGGATGGTTGTAGTGATGGCGTGCGGTTGCAGCGGTGGCGGATGGTTGTAGCGGTGTGATGGCGAGGATCGCACCTTAAGGTAGTGTAAAATGAAGTAAATAGTTGTAATATAGCCAGTGAAAGAAACAAAGGTCAAGTGTTGAATGCAATGAAGCCAAGGACAGTCAGTGACTAGAGAAGCATTTTGTGCCGGTTTTGGAGTATCTTGCGTCATACAGTGCCCCTCGTGAGCCGATGTGATATGTAGATTTGACCCCAGCCCCCTAAATGTTGACCACCCGGTCAGATCTACATTTTAAGATGTGACGGGGGGTCACAGTTTTGGGCATGTAATATTGACACCCTCTATGGAATTTTGACACCCCCCCCCCCCCCCCACCTGTAATTTTCAAGTTTTTCAATTATTATCGTTAATTGCACTTCACTAAGTGCAGTAATGTAGAATCCATTGAATCCCAGAGAACCGGAACACTTGTTTTTATTCAACCCGGCCGACTTTGTCGGACTGGGTTAGTCGTATCACTGTAGGGGGCTTGAATGTATGTGCGTATGTTAAATTTTTTCTTTAAAATGCTACCCCTCCTACAGTTTTAAACCAATCGTTTAAATGTTACGCGGGGATATTCCCCAGGGGTTCGCCCACCAGGCTATTATTTTTTTTTTCCGCGGTTCGCCAAAAACTGCCGAAATGGCGGAACTGAAGTTTGGCAAAAACTGGAATAATAGTAGTAAATAACTGAATTGTCAAACCAGTCATTTCTCTCAGTCTTTTTCAAATAGTTATAAAGTTTTAATCGAAAGTTTCTTAGGTGCTTCTCCACCTGCTTTTTTCGCAAATGACAAAAAATGCCGAAATGGTGGAATTTTAAAAATTTTATAAATTGTGTAAATGTCGGTAAATACGTCAATCGTCAAAACCAAACCTCTTCAATATCCCTTTTTGGGTAGCTTCCAGATTCGAATTAAATGCATTTTACATACTTCATTTTTTGGCCTAACAGTATTCGTTTCTCTCATTCCTTGTTTGGTAACTCGGCTGGGTCATGTTCTTGGACATGCTTGTTTGAAATGTTTTTAGTTTACGCTATGTGACTAAGAAAGATAAAATTTAGTTCATTGATAGAGGGTGGTGAGACGTCGTGAAATCCGCATTTTTTCTACCACCAACCATGCGCTTACAGTTAGAGAACGATTGACCAGGGCGTAGGAAAAAATGGCAACGGAAATAATGGCAACGGAAAATATGGCAAGTGGAAATAATGGCAACGGAAAATATGATAAAGTGAAAAAAACGGAAAAAGGCAAAATAACAAAATAAAAATTTTATCACAATTGTCAAATTTATTCTTAAGCGTAATATCACGAGCATGTTGCTTATTCTAGATAACGCCCCTAATAAATGTATTGTTGTGATGGCACCAGAACATCCATAGGATTAGCAATACTGTATACACAGGGTTTAAGTTTTGCCTGATGCAGCCCAAATAAATGTTTTGTTACGTTGACACCCGAGCATCCGAAAGATTAACCGCACTGTTCACACAGCAAATAAGTTTTGCCTGATGCAACCCAAATAGATGTATTGTTACGTTGGCACCCGAGCATCCAAAGGATTAACGGTGCCGCACACAGGGATTACGTTTTGCCATTTTCACTTGCACCCCAAATACCCTGACATCAAGTGGCATTAAGTTGTTTCGACTGAACTTTCTTTGATCCTTAGTAGTCAAGGTAGGCGATTTCTTTGCTTATACTGAATTTGCCTTTTTTCCGTTTTTTCACTTTGCCATTTTTTCCGTTGCCATTATTTCCCCTTGCCATATTTTCCGTTGCCATTATTTCCGTTGCCATTTTTTCCGTACCCCATTGACCATTATCTCGAAAACGGTTAGAGACAGAGCGAGTTCAGAATCATATTTTTTTGCGCCCCAAAGTGTAAGTTTTGCTACTCGTTAGCGAAAACGGTCTAGTTTTTTTAAGCAGATTACAATGTGCCTGATCGAACCCGGCAGTTTACAGTATGCCTGAAATTTTCAGCCAGATTGTAATGTGCCTGATTTGACAGTTTACCTGTAACACAGATAAGTCATTAACTTCAGTTACCGAATCCCGGTCATCTGCCCCCCCCCCGGTCAACTGCCCCCCCCCCTGTCATCTGCCCCCCCCCTTTTTGCAACCCGGTCGACTGCCCCCCCCCCCCTCAAAGTGGAGGGGTGGTCTCTTGCCCCCTCCATTTACTATTTTTTCTTGGGTTCTTGGCTTACAAAGACACAATAAATAAATTTATATTCATTTTATTGAATGTATTGCACCTCGGTAATTTGCAATTCACCAATAGGAAACTAATTGCAATTAGAATTGCATTTAGTTTACGGATCAGTCTCTCCTAAGATCAATCTTGGTGAATAGATCAATGAAGATCAATTGTTTCAGAGACGAAGTAGACGGGGACATCACAATTGCCTAATTTTTAAAGAATTTTTTTCCACTAAAAAAAGGAGGGGGGAGGGGGGCAGATGATGACCCCGTCAAATTGCAAGGGGGGGGGGGCAGTCGACCGGGTTGCAAAAAAAGGGGGGCAGTAGACCGGGGAGGGCAGATGACCGTTTACCTCAGTTACCAGTTATGCACTATTCGTGGTGAGGGAGGGCAGGGGGAATGCCGTTTCACAGCAAAGCTATGTTTTTTCTAGAAAGGTTTCGAACTGGCAAACAGTTTCTTAGAAAAGTCTCAGAATCTGAAAAAACCGTTATTTTGTCTGTGAAAGAAAAGCAAACTAGAATCGGGCTGAAAAATTGTTAAAATTCGAAATGAGGCAGTTATTTTAGAAGTAATTTGTTTTGCCAAGTGTTTAATACTCGGTCTTTGAGAAGTAGGTTCTCGTTCTAAGTTTGGTTTGAGGGTGCTTCAAGTTTTTTTGATATGGGGTGGCTTACTTTTTTAGCATGGAGGAAATGACGGACCATAGAAATGAGTTACAGTTTAAAAAACAACTGAGCTTAACATGATCTGTGCCGTTTCTGTTCGCATTGTAACTGCTATTTTTATACTGATCCTGTTCTGGGGCTGTTTTACTGGCGTTTCGCAGTCCCATTGATGGGTTAATATGCAGTGGATCGTCTTTGTGAACAAAACAGGACCAGTAAGACTCCTTCTAACTGACTGAACTCGACAATCCAGACACCAGTACGCCAGTCTGTGAACTGAAACCTTTGTGAAAATATAACAGCAAGTGAACGATGTGTGCGGATAATGTGCTGGTGAGGAGCGCGCGTATCTGGCAGAGCGGGCGCGCGGACGCGGACTGGATGTTGTTCAGCAGGGGCACGGGCCGCGTGCTGCGCGTCGGTGAGGGGGAGCCGCCGCCAGAGGTCGCCAGCAGCGCCGGACAAGTGATTCACCTCGGCGGACGCAGGTAATTCGTTACGTGACGTCACATTGTGCTGTGTGCGTGAATCTTATGTCACTTCACCTTTGACGTCTGAAAATGTATGCCAATATTGTGTGTGCTTTTGGCAGTGCCTTCTAATTATCATAGGTTTTACTCCCACCATCCCTCCCTTCCCCCCCCCCCCGATCCCTTCTCCACGTTTTAGCAGTGATCAGGAGAGGTAGAAATTATATAATTTGTGGTCTTTGGGCGGGTGCCGACATGCGTGTGTATCTTTGACCAGCTTTTACTCCCTTCCACCCCCGCTCCCCTCCCCCCTCCCCTCCCCCCGATCCCATCTCCACGTTTTAGCAGTCATCGCGAAAGGGCGCCGAGATGTGTGAATATCTTTGGCTAGGTGTCTTTTCGCTGATTGGGGCTGCACGAGTTCCATACGCGTTACTGAATACACAAATGCATGTGGGCACTGTATTTTGTAGAGTGTTACCGGGGCTGCACGAGTCCCACATACACGTTACTGAATCCACAAATGCATGTGGGCACTGTGTTTTGTAGAGTGTTACCGGGGCTGCACGAGTCCCACATACACGTTACTGAATCCACAAATGCATGTGGGCACTGTGTTTTGTAGAGTGTTACCGGGGCTGCACGAGTCCCACATACACGTTACTGAATCCACAAATGCATGTGGGCACTGTGTTTTGTAGAGTGTTACCGGGGCTGCACGAGTCCCACATACACGTTACTGAATCCACATATGCATGTGGGTGCCGTGTTTTGTAGAGTGTTACCGGGGCTGCACGAGTCCCACATACACGTTACTGAATCCACAAATGCATGTGGGCACTGTGTTTTGTAGAGTGTTACCGGGGCTGCACGAGTCCCACATACACGTTACTGAATCCACAAATGCATGTGGGCACTGTGTTTTGTAGAGTGTTACCGGGGCTGCACGAGTCCCACATACACGTCGGTCTCACGGGGAAAGCCGCGCAATCGATCAGCCTCAAGGACTGCCCTGCCATGGAAGACTTGAGATCAAGAATACGCGAATATGCGAGCAACAACCCGGCTAAGGCCTGGCTGACGGGAGGCGGCTGGGAGCAGGACAAGATTGGCAGGTGAGCCTAAGGCTTTTTGTGTGACATATTTACCCGCAGCTCGGTTCCCGTTAGACACGAAACGAATCCAACTAACACCCGATGTTTTATAGAACTGCACACCGCCGCAGTAACGGATACTGTATTTGTACGGTGCTTAGGTAAGGGGGTTCAACATAAACAAATTACCTGAGGTAGTGAGTACCCAAGCAACGGGTACACAGTATACAAGTAGTGAGTTCAGAAGTATCCAGTACATAAATAATGAGTTCACAAGTATTGGGTACACAAGTGGCCAGTACACGAGCAGTGAGTACACAAGTAGTGAGTTCACAAGTAGCCAGTACATAAGTAGCGAGTCCAAAAATAGCGAGTACCCCAGTTAAAACTCACCATTTTTTTTTTTTTACGAATTTGGGGGATGGTAATTGCAGCCCCTGAAGCGCCCCACCCCCCCCCCCCCCTCCACCTTGGATTCGCCACTGCGCCATGAAACGCGAACCTTATTTTAGCAAGAAACCGGTTTCGTTGAACCCAGTATACGATACAAGTATATTTACAAGTGCGAAGTTGTGTATTGACAAGGAACACCTGAAACTGTCGCAAAAAGGACTCTGGTTCCCAAGTTCGTATACAAGGTTTGTGTCACGGAGCGGTTTTTACCCTGCTCCCCCCTCCCCCCCCCCCCCCTGTATCCCCGAGGATGTTGATGAAAAGAATGCCTGGTTCATAGGGTATGACCGAAAATTCGTGTAATCGTGAAACATGCGTTTTTCCGTGAAATGTTCATGGAATTGACGTATCCCGCAACCGCCAATGAATTCTTGAATTCCTGAAACTAAGGGCCAGGGAAGACGCGAATGTCGTAAAATAGTACGGCAGAAGCTCATTAATCCGAACTGGTCGGGATGGGCACACTTTGCTCGGATGAACTATAGCTGTTTGGTGAGATATTTGCTTGACAGTATTTGCTTGGTTTTCCATACTAAACAATTCCCTCAACTGTTTAGGGAATTTGAATGGCGACATACGGTGGAATTTGACACTGGCATGCACATACTCCGATTACACGAGCTGATTCCCTATAGCATAGATCGATGGATCGATCAATGGAAAAATCCATGGGAGCACTGGTGCGACACCCCGTGCTAGTCGCCGACACCCCGTGCCAGTCCGTGACACCCCATGCCAATCCTTGACTGCCCATGCCAACCATGACACCCCGTGCCAGTCCGTGACACCCCATGCCAATCCTTGACTGCCTATGCCAACCATGACACCCCGTGCCAGTCCTTGACACCCCATGCTAGCCTTTGATACCCCATGCTAGTCCTTGACACCCTCTGCCATTCCATGACACCCCATGCCAACCTTGACACCCCGTGCCAGTTCGTGACACCCCGTGCCAATCCTTGACTGCCCATGCCAACCATGACACCCCATGCCAGTCCTTGACACCCCATGCTAGCCTTTGATACCCCATGCTAGGCCTTGACACCCTCTGCCATTCCATGACACCCCATGCCAACCTTGACACCCCGTGCCAGTTCGTGACACCCCGTGCCAGTCCATGACACCCCATGCCAATCCTTGACTGCCCATGCCAACCATGACACCCCGTGCCAGTCCTTGACACCCCATGCTAGCCTTTGATACCCCATTCCAGTCCTTGACACCCCATACCAGACCTTGACACCCCAAGCCAGTCCGTGACACCCCATTCCAGTCTTTGACACCCCATGCCAGTAGTCTTTTCTTTTAAAGGATCCTTGTACTTCGCTGTAACCTCACTTATGGCATGAATTCCATGGTTTGCCTGGGATTTGCTTCGGGAAGACACCGTCACAATAATGATATGAATGCTGTGACAGGTACCCTGATAAGCTCGACATCGATGACGTGTGTGGCGGTCGGCCGGCGTTGTTGTCAAGAATCTGTGAACACCTAGCGCTTGCCAACTCTGCCGCTCTGGAGATAGCGGGTAGGTGTGATCTATGACGTAATGACAGTTACGCCTCCCCGCTGAAGGGGAGACAAAAGAGTGCTTGTACGTGCTGTGGCTGTGTACGTGTGTCAGTCTGTTGTGAACAAAATGTTGTGTGTAAGGTATCTCGGGATGGAAAGGGGGTCGAAAACTTGATCTGTTTATTCCTTGGGTAGGTTGGACGGTTCTGTCAACTTTTGACGCATGAAGTCACTGCGTAAAAATCTTTGTGCAAAATTTCTCAACATAGGAGAAAGCTCAAGTTGGTGGGATTGTTGCGAGTAGACGAACGCAGTGCGGCGTATGACGTCATGATGTAAAATTTGTAGGCTATACAATGTGAACAAGATAATATTTGCAAAATATCTCGATAACGGAAAGTCTTATCGATTTCAATTTTTATATTGATATTCCTGGGTCAGTAGGACGGTTCTATCAACTTTTAACGGATGTAGCGAAATTAAGATAGGCATATGAAATCATCACGTTACAATTTTGTATGTGTGATTTCTCAGCCGCTGAGCTTCTGGAAAAAGTCATACTTGGTGCGATTGTTGCTCGGTAGGTTTGAGGATTATCTGTTAATAAGCAAAATATCTCGATAGCAGGAAGTCGCAAGGTTTTGTTAAACATTAAACTCGTACGAAAAAAGGTATATGACGTCAGTGCATAAAAATATTACGTGATATAGTTTGCAGGTGCCCATTCTTACAGCACCACCAGCACCACCCCCCCTCTCCCCTCCATCTCCCCCGTTTTGTCGGCTCTTTTGTTAACTAAGCATAGTTATTAACTACGCTGGAGATTTCAGCATTTTCAAGAAGATTCTCAAGTGGTTCAGCATTCTTTAGAATACTTGAAAACAGTAGCTACATATCGATTCGTGGCTTTTTCGTACATTGCTTATGATTGACCTTTTTGTGCGTTACTCATCTACAGCTTTTGCGTGACATGCCACTCAGTGGTTAGTGTCAGTTATGGTTAGCAAAAAAAAAAAAAAAAAAAAACAGAAAAGAAACAAATTGCCAATGAAGCAGGGAGTTGGTGATATAGCGAGCACCGTCCAGACCCGGATCAGAAAGACTGAGGAAAAAACCTATTTGTAAGGGCCACCTTCAAAACCGGGGCAACAAGACTAACAGTAAAACCTGCCTGTCTTGACCAACTTCCAGACCCGCGACGTACAGTAAACTCTATTTTAGCGACCACCTTCGAGACTACTATGAAAAAAGACGTACAGTAAAACTCTTTTTGTAATCACCTTGCAGAGCCAGATAAAAATATGTACCGTAAATGTGTCTACTGTTCAGGCCAAGACAAAACAAAACCTGGACTTGTGTCTGAAAAGAACATAGAAATACCAACAAATCAAGTTGTGTACCCCCAAATTCACTCCTTCAAAAATGGGATAAAGATGATGCACAACCCGGCTTCTAGACACATCGGATAGATTTATTCAGATACATTTATGTAAGGTAAAATGCGCTGTTTTTTTTTTTTTCTTTTTAAATAATGCAAACTTGTTCAAATAAAAATTCGTGAAAGGGCTACCGGGGAAAACATTTGTTTGTTTAGAAAAACAAAAGGCAACGAGTGGCTAATAAAAGTGTTTGACATGTTCAGGTACACTGTTGTAGGTGCTGTTGGCCACTCTAGTTTTCTTTGTCTTTGAAGTTTTGACAGTGAATTATGATTTATTCCCCGCGGGGGGGGGGGGGATATATGCAATCGACCGTGTGTCGATGTGTCGGTCTCTCATCAACAGCTTGTTAACACGATAACTTAAAACTGCGGCAAGGATTTTAATGAAACTTGGTATGTAGCTTTTATGGGAACAAACACAGATCGGTATTGTAAATGGGCCAGGTTCGTCCAAGGAAAATGCACCAACTGGACTTAGAAAATTTCTGCTCTTGCTATGTCTAAGGTTTACATTGATGGCCGTGTTTGACTGATGGGGGCCTGTGGGGAATATGTGGGCTATGCACACTGCTCTACTTGTGTTTGCGGAAATGAAATTTTTATTTCAGTACAAAGGAAAGTGGTTACTGGGGAGTCGTATGCGAAATAAACAAAGGCGTATGACGTCATTACGTAAAAATCATGCATGAAATATTTTTTTCTTTCGGTGATCCCCCCCCCCCTTCTTCGCGCCCTTTAGGCACTTTAGTTAACGACGTGTCTTGAGTAAAATTATGTGAGTGTTACACTGAGGATTACAGAGTGAGCGGCAGGTTCTTACTGAGACATATGATTCAACTGATTCAGGGAGGTTTGTGAGTAAGGAAAATGACATTGTCAGGTTTTCGTAGAGTGCACCCTTTTCGTCACGCAGACAATTGTTCAGTTGAGTAGTTTAGTGTGCAGCTTCATTGAAGGAGTTGTGCAGGATACAAAAAGCGGGTCAAGTTAAATAACGTACTGGACCCATCGGGGGGAAGGGTTGCGGAGTGATTTGACAAGTATCCCGTGATTAAAAATTGTTGCATATATTTACATAATGCAAGTTTTTTAATATTTTGACGGGCATTCTTGTGAGTAGTTTTGTGTTTTCTTTGAATCTTGCATCGTGAATTATGATTATATTTACAGAAAAGGAAAATTATTTATTTGTTTATTTCTGTAAAAGGGTAACTGGGAATTCGACATTACAGAACCATGGATTTCGTCGGGGAGATATGTTTTGTTCACATAAACAAGAAATTAAATAGATCTCAAGGGAAGGTGTGCGACATATCACTGCACATAGATGTTTTGTGTGCGCTGGCCGTTGTAATTAGTCCCCCGCCGGAGGACTATAGTTTTCGGGTGGGCCTGTCCGTCTGTCGACACTTTCTTTGTTAACACACTCAAGCCTACATTTTTTAACCGATTGTTAAGATATTGTATATATGGGTAGTACTGGAACGAACAAGGATCGGTATTGTAAATGAGCCATGTCGGCCCAAGGACATTGGCCCAGCTGAACTTCACAAATTTTCCCAATCCTTACTCAGTCGAATGAGTTTGTTAACACACTCAAGCCTACATTTCTGGTTCGATTGTTGAAACCGTTTAGAGATAGGAAGTATTTTAACCAACAAAGGTTGGTATTGTAAATGAGCCCTGTCGGCTCAAGGACATTGGCCCAGCTGAACTTCAGAAATTTTCACAACCCTTACATACTGGAATGAGTTTGTAAACACACTCAAGCCTACATTTCTTCATCGATTGACAAGATATCTTAACTATGAATAGTATTGGAACCAACAAGGTTTGGTATTGTAAATGAGCCATGTCGGCCCAAGGACATTGACCCAGCTGAACTTCACAAATTTTCCCAATCATTACTCATTTGTTAACACACTCAAGCCTACATTTTTTGAAACAATTGGCAAAATGTTGTACACATAGGTAGTATGGGTGGTAACAAGAAATGGTATTGTAAATGAGCCATGTTGGCCCAAGGACATTGGCCCAGCTGGAATTTTAAAATCCACGAATATGATACGAAGGATTGTAGTCCAACCTAACAAAACCAAATACTGGGATTGTATGCCGGCGGGGGACATAGTCAGTTTCACTGACCCACTTGTTTCAATTTGAATTTCTTTTAGGAATAACGAACACGACACCAAGCCCTGCTGGGGGCGACATCGATCGCTTCCCGGCGGATCACCCCAGAGCCGGTGAGCCGACGGGCATCCTACGCGAGCAGCCGGCGATCGACCTGGTGAGGCGCCACATCAAGGCCAGCAGCGACGAGACGCTGCAGTGGATCAGCACGGGGCTAGAGGCGTGCCTGCGGAATGGTGTGACGGCCGTGCACACGATAGAGGAGGACGCGTGGCGAGAGTACCGCGCGCTGGCTGAACAAGGCAGGCTGCCTATACGCGTCTTCTACTCGGCCATGTACGAGATGCAGCGCGGCGCCGACTACCCGCTGCCTGGCGAGTGCCACGGCCTCCTGTCATGTGACCGCGTCAAGCTGTTTGCGGACGGCAGCCTGGGCGGGACCACAGCGGCGCTCAGCCTGCCCTACAAGGGCCAGCACCAGTGCGGTTTGCTGCTCCACACTCAGGTACCCCCTCAGCCTGCCCTACAATTGCCCGACCAGTGCGGATCACTGTCCCACTCTCAGGTAGGCGCTCCAGCTGCTCTACAAGGCCCCGACCAGTTCGGACCACTGTCCCACACTCAGGTAGGCGCTCCAGCTGCTCTACAAGGCCCCGACCAGTTCGGACCACTGTCCCACACTCAGGTAGGCGCTCCAGCTGCTCTACAAGGCCCCGACCAGTTCGGACCACTGTCCCACTCTCAGGTAGGCGCTCCAGCTGCTCTACAAGGCCCCGACCAGTTCGGACCACTGTCCCACACTCAGGTAGGCGCTCCAGCTGCTCTACAAGGCCCCGACCAGTTCGGACCACTGTCCCACACTCAGGTAGGCGCTCCAGCTGCTCTACAAGGCCCCGACCAGTTCGGACCACTGTCCCACACTCAGGTAGGCGCTCCAGCTGCTCTACAAGGCCCCGACCAGTTCGGACCACTGTCCCACACTCAGGTAGGCGCTCCAGCTGCTCTACAAGGCCCCGACCAGTTCGGACCACTGTCCCACACTCAGGTAGGCGCTCCAGCTGCTCTAC
>OX457031.1:7946656-7999725 GCA_949752745.1 Protula sp. h YS-2021 | reverse complement strand
TGTTTAAAGACTTTCTCATCATTTGAATAGTGTAGGTTGAACCGAAAGGATGTATCAATGCAACATTTGTTCAAAATCTTACAACTGGCCACAAAGTCTTAAAAGACACTTAAAGGTTGCTCACACGTCAGAAGTGGATGAAGAATCGGATATGGAGAACCCTGTAAAACTACCTTTCACGGAAACTTTCGATGAGTCTTCTATGGAAAGTGAAAGCGTTAACATGGCTGAAAAGAATGCACATGCTTGTGCAGAATGTGGTGCATTATACAACAGCGAAGAAGCTTTGCTCAAACATATGGAGCAGTGTGGTGAGGATGCTGATGACAGGAGTTCTGAAAGTGAGTCAGAAACAGACTCTGAAAGTGAGTCAGAAACAGACTCTGAAAGTGAGTCAGAAATAGACTCTGTCTGGTATGATATGGTTCAAGAAGTCTACGATGCCTATGATGACAAATTTCAAGAAAAGGTTTCAGAATATGAAGAACAAGGACTTGAAGATCCGCGTGAAATAGCAAGCTATGACCTTCGACCCATTTATAAACATGGACTTAAACAACTGTTTATGAGACTATTCAAATATACCCAGCGTCTAGAAGAAAGCCAACATTATCAAAAGATTTTAAAGGACTTTAATTACTTTGTGGATGAAAAAGATTACAAGTATTCAAAGGCACTAAAGGCTGCTATAAGGAAAAACAATGCATTCTTTGAAGAGCTACTAGATAAGGAAGAGGAGTATGACAGCAGTGATGAAGAAAGTGACATGGAGAGTGAGCAGAGTGAAACAGATGAAGAAAAATAGACTTATTTGACTAAACTTTATGATAAAGACTTTATAAATGTTGTAATATTTTATTCGCTTAAGCGTTGTGTATTAATATATGTCTTGCTTTGCAACATATAAAGTCGCAAGGTTCCTGACGTGGTTTTAATTGACCCGTAAACCATATATCATATATTAGGTATTATAGTTAATTTTGTATTATTATGTATTATATTCAAGTATTGTATGAGAAAAATAAAAAAGTTGAAAAGCATCATATCTGTTTTTATTGAATATCGCAAATATGTACAATTATGATACAAACAAAACTATTTCAAATACATATTATGTTAATACATGTGCAGATTCACAAAAACTTCACATTAACATACATCATGTTAATTTCATAGCCTACATATGAAGACAATTTTATTTGAACTACATATCAAATGTATATGTCCATATGAGTCAAAGCTAAGTTTCAAGTTCTTGTCCAATCTTCTACACTGAGGGTGATGAAATCATAGCATTCACTAAGCTCGTCATGCAGTTAAAATACAGTCATCTCGCTGTCTACTCAACAATCTTCTGACAGTCACTGCATTTATACAAATCCATTTGCTGAAGCATGAGATCCACTGACGTCATTTGCTTCTTCAGCATGTGCCAATCGTTCAATGACAACAAAATTCCCTTCTTGGTAGGATGTAACCTCCCAGATGTATGATCCGTAATATATTCACGAATGTTAACCATCACTTTCTGTTGATATTTCCCCAATTTAATATATATTTCTCCATTAATAGGTATCATAACCGGTAAATCGTCTACACCCATCTTCTTCATGGTGGTTGCAGCTTTACACTCTGGTTCTCGCTTCATTTTAGGCTCTGTCTTAATTTTTCGCTTTTTACACGGCGGCGTCATAGCTGGTAACTCATCTCTTTTTCTCTTTCTAAGATGTGGTCGCTTTTGACGCTGCTGACATGACTTCGCCTTAGACTTTACCATGGGCATTGCCTTAGACTTTGCTGTAGGTATTGTCTCAGGCTTTACCATAAAATTTTCTGCAGGCATTGTCTCAGACTTTTCTACAGGCATTGTCATAGATGGTAGTTGTTGCTCGCTCACTCCAGACATGTTCACACTTCAGTATCTTGATACAGAATGTGTGTTAGGTCTGAGGGCGGCTGCCTTTCATACTTTATAGTGAGTTGACTTAATATGTTTAGAAATAACTTTACCACGTTTGCCTTTGTAGCCAGTTGTAAGATTTTGAACAAATGTTGCATTGATACATCCATTCGGTTCAACCTACACTATTCAAATGATGAGAAAGTCTTTAAACATAGCTTTATATACAACAACTTGTTGAACAACAACATGTTGAACATTTTGAAAAACTTGTTGAACAACAACATGTTGAACATGTTGAACAATTTGTTGAACATGTTGAACATGTTGAACAACATGTTGAACATGTTGAACAATTTGTTGAACATGTTGAACATGTTGAACAATTTGTTGAACAATACCACGACCTAACATCTTCTAAAAATTATTCGAACACGTGTTTTGAATGGGCTTGCCATTCGAACACGTCTTTTAAATGGGCTTGCCATTCGAACACGTCTTTTAAATGGGCTTGCCATTCGAACACATGTTTGAATGGGCGCAGTTTTCCTACATAACTATCCACATTTTCACTTCCCATTTTCCAACAATCAACCCACCAACCAAGTGGTAGAATTGTTTGAAACGTGAAAAACTAAATTTGTTAAAGTTGGTCTAGAACCACCATTTCTGCACCACTATAACTTTAGAATATTTGAATAAGTACCATGGTAAAATGCTAAAACTTATTTTATATATCATATGTTGTCAAAAACTACAACTACTATAACATAAAACATAACATTGGACTTAACGTAGGGAAAATCCCATTCCTTCTCAAATTATTGATCGTTTCCACGCTCTGAACGAGTGCACTCTGAAATTTATTGATTGGTTTCCCCACACTCTGAGACCTTTCATGTACTTATTCCTATACTGTGTGTGCGTGTGGTTATTGCAATAAAACCATTGAAATATGACTAATTAAATATTAGCATAATAATAATAGTGAAAATAGACATAGAAATATGGCTATTATGTTAAAAAAAAGTCACAGAGAGTCACATAATGTCATAGATTACATAATGTCACAGTCACATGTTGTCACATAATGTCATAGAGTGATAAAAACCAAAAACTAAAAGTTTGTCCAAGTTTTTCCAAGCAGAACAAAAAGGTCTGCTTTTATACTACTTCGATGCAATCAAAATATGGTGTGTAACTTGTTCAAACTCGTTAAAATTGCTGACGCAGCAGAATGTCTCACATACAGTTGTAGAGCTGTACAGCAGAGACATCTAGCGGTCAAGCTAAAATGGTATTCATCCGCGAAATAACACAAGAAATAACTGAACAAAATGGTGAAATTTTCATGTAAATCGGTCAAGTATAACAAAAGTTATCCCAGTTTTAAGTTAAAATGGCTACATGCTATAAATATGCATACAGCCAGCTGTGCAAATAGCCCATGACTATGTCAAAACTAGATAGAAAACTGAATCAAACAGCGAAATTTCCAGGTAAATCGGTCAAGTATAACAAAAGTTATCCCAGTTTTAAGTTAAAATGGCTACATGCTATAAATATGCATACAGCCAGCTGCGCAACTAGCCTATGATTACTTTATAACAAAAGTTTACATAAAACTGAATCAAACAGTCAAATTTTGATACAAATCGGGCAACTATAACGAAAGTTATCGCAATTTTAATCAAGAGGGGGGGGGGGTCCTCAAAACCGAAGTTGTTCAGAATCGTCTGAAACATATAACTATGCTGAAATCACAAAATTTTCTCAGCCGGGGGGGGGGGGGGGTCCTCAAAACCAAAGTTGCTTAGAATCGGCTAAAACGGATAACTATGCTAAAATTGCAAAAATTTTCCTACCCCGGGGGGGGGGGGGGGGGTCCTCAAAACCAAAGTTGCTTAGAATCGTCTGAAACGGATAACTATACTGAAATCACAAAACTTTCTTAGCCCTGGGGGGGGGGGGTCCTCAAAATTTCTTACCGGTGACAACCGACCCCTAGTGGGGGGGAGGGGGGTCTTCACCTCTGACGACCCCTGGGGGGTGGGAGGGGGGTCTGATGACGTCACTTCCTGTTCCAGAACCCTTATTTCCCTACTACTTGGCCTGCTTTTTTGGAGCATTTAAATTTTGATGACATGTGCGTGGTATTTTAAAAGTCAAAACTGCCTGTGTATTGTGTTCCTGAGTTCCAAAACGGCTAAACGAAATAATATTGTTTCTCATCCATTTTTTTTAAATGACATAGCTATCTATTTATATTTTTCTCGAAAAAATAGACCCTGTAGTAGGCAAACTCGGTGGCACAGTATTTGACAAAATTTTTGTTTTGCTTCTGTTTCTTTTTCACAAAATAGGGTTTAATGTTCATGTAAGTGTCAATTTAAAACAAGACTTAGTTTCACTTTATAAGTTGTTACTTTTAAGCAATTAACTTATTTTCTTACAATAATGCGAGTGTCGAAGGCGCAAAAGGAACAAATTTCTCCCCAGAAAGTCCATTTTCAGCTTTCTCGCTAAATTGTTCTTATTTCTTTCTCTTTTTTGACTCGCCTAAACCGTCTCAGCGAGCTTTCAAACTGCGTGAAGTTTTCCGAAATCAAAACTCATTTTTTTCCCATGGTGTTCCTAAGCAACAAAATGCTGAAGACTGTATTTCGCGTCACAGTTGCGCATAACCTTCCATTCTGTTATTTGTTTGGTGCTGCTCCTCTCTTCACAATGTGCCTGGACACTGCTGCATGAGCCCGGTAAGATCTGAACAAACAGTCAAGAGGTTTATTTTATAGCTTTGATACTCAGCAATTTGCTTCCTGGCTGGTCATTCTTATTTGTAACTTTTCTTTGTGGTCCTAGACTATGCCATGAAGGGGGGGGGGGCGAATGCCATGATAGCGGGATGTCATGATAGGGGAGATGTCATGAAGGGGGAGGGGGTCATGATGGCTGGGGATATCATGAAGGGAGAGGGTGGTCATGATGGGGGGTTGTTATGAAGGGGATGTCATGATGGGGATATCATCATGGAAGGATGTCACGATGGGGGTGCCATGATGGGGAAATGTCATGATTGGGGAATGTCATAATGGAAGGATATAATGATGAGATGTTATGATGGAAGAATGTTATGATGGGGGGATGTCGCAACCAACCAATTTGATTTCCAATTTCCCAATTTCGTAAGGAGACGGGGGCCATTTAATTTTTTTTTATTTGCCAATTTTCAAAATGCTTCTTCCCCCACAATTTTGATCCGATTGTTTTCCAGTTTTGAATTATTCCCCTAGATGGTTCTCTCTTGAAAATTTACTGTTTTGCCGATCGGCAAAAAATTGGTTAAATGGGGGGTTGGTGGGGAACTAATTTGTCAAAGGCTTTTTCTTCCACAATTTTTATAGGATTGCCTTCAAATTTTGCATAGATGTTCACTAGCCTCTTGAAAAGTTCCATCAAGACGATCCATCAAAAATCGCCACATGGGGGTGGGTGGGGGCATTTTCCGGTAGTCATTTTTCAAATCCCTTCTTCTTCAACGATTTTGATGGGATTGTCTTCAAATTCTTCCTAAATGTTCACTAGGACGTCCGTTTTTGAAAAAAAAATTTTCTGGCGATTCGCCAAATATTGGCTCAATGGGGGCATTTAAAAATTTAGTAGCCAATTTTCAAAGTGCTTCTTCTCCCATAATTTTGACCCAATTCCGTTCAACTTTTGTGCGAATTTTCAACAACCGGGTTTTAGACAACCGGGTTTTGACCTTGGCAGGTCACACTCTCCTTGGACACTGTTTTCAATATTTTTAGTTTATGCTATTTGACGTAGAAAGCTGGAATTTGGCTCACAGATAGAGGACGATGATCTCTCATGAAATCCGCATTTGTTTTACCTTGAACTTCACGGTCAATGTAATACTGAGTTCAAAGTATTTTTAACTCAACATGGTTTACAGAAAACTCTTCCTACAAGGTTTGACGTAGGAAGACGGCATTTGCCAAATGTATAGAGGGTTGCAAGTCCTCGTGAAATCCGCATTTTTTTAGCTTAACTCCCAAGGTTAAGGTCAAATTGAGGTCAAAATATTTTGAAACCCTAATTTATCACGAGAACTGGCTAGGGATAGAACACGTAGAGAGTTCAGTACAGTAACCTCGCGATCTGAATCTCGACATTTAGGGTCAAGTGACTGTAGAAAACGATAAGAGCAATTTTGAGCTTGGGCCTAAAAGGCGTTATGCGAGAGGTACCTCAGTGACCTTGACCTCCTCGATTATAGTCTCTGTTAGAGATTTTGAGCTGATTTTCGACCCTTTGGGTCTAAAAGACGTTATAGAAGAGATATTTCGGCGACCTTTACCTAGCTCATGGTCGACCATTATCTCGAAAACGGTTAGGGATAGTGCGACTTTGAGCTTGTTTTCGATATTTGGGCCTAAGAGACATTATGCAAGAGGTACCTCGGCGACATTGACCTCCTCGGTCATGGTCAAGGTCAAAAACCGCAAGCTGACCATTATATCGAAAGCGGTCACAGATAGAGCGATTTCGAGCTTATTTTCGACCCTTTTTGGTCTAAAAGACGTTATGCAAGAGGTACCTCGGTGACCTTGACCTCCTCGGTAATGGGCAATTCTGAATTGTCAGAGTTCAGAATCGTATTTTTTGTGGCCCCGAAGTATAATTTTCGCTGCTCGGTAGCGAAAACGGCCTAGTCTTTGTTTAACATGAAATACCGAAGACCAAAAAGGAGACAACAAATATTCTACTTTTATTATCAAAATGGATGACTCGCATAATGATTTAGTGTATAAAGATTCATTAACACAACTGAAAACTTCTGTATTAAAACGAAAATTATACACAAGAAAATGCCTGGAATGGAAGGATAAAAAATGACGAGAAACTGGCAAAAGCTTTTTCATTAAACCAATTATTACACAACTCGCATCAGTCAAGTCAACGTCTGCTTTAAAAATTACTCAGAAAGGAATCTTGAAGTAGTTCGAACAATCACCAGCTTTCGCGAGACGCCCCATACGTCACGCCATACGTCACATCATGCCGTTTCAATAATCAAATAGTTATATCACTAAAACCAAAAACTTAATACACTCTTGTTCGTTTAGAAATGTTTTAAAAAGTAAGAACTGGCTTCCATTATATTTAAGAAATACATTGTAAGCAACGCAGAAAAAACACCAACCATCAACCGCCCTTTTAGATTTCTGACTTTTGACGACTCAGCCCAAAGACGCTCGATGATTAGAGAGAACGACTTTACAATTAAAATACTGCTGACGGAGCGTTTGCCACAGACAGTTGCGCCGGGTGGCCCGCCCACCGCAGCACGGCGCCCAGTGTTTGCGCCCTCACATTACGTCACATTACACGTCACGGCTCATCTCATGCCTCATTAAAAACCAAATCTCCAAACGCCTCCATTTCTTCAGCTCATTTTCTTAACAATCACAAGGTGCTACAGCTAGTTGAGTGGGTTGCTACGGACACTGATGATGTTGCTGTGGAGGCCGAGTGCTACTCAAGGTCAGGCAATTCTTCGTCATCGCTGTCCTCTGATTCGGGCTGTAAACAAAACGCGCAAAGTGTCAAAGAAGAAAAGCGGAATCAGCGGTCGGGTGACTGACAGCGTACCCAGTTTTCGTCATGAGGCAGACATGCAGCACAGGATGTGACCAGCAGCACCTCACGCCCGTCATGAGGCAGACATGCAGCACAGGACGTGACCAGCAGCACCTCATGCCCGTCATGAGGCAGACATGCAGCACAGGATGTGACCAGCAGCACCTCATGCCCGTCATGAGGCAGACATGCAGCACAGGACGTGACCAGCAGCGGAGTGACTCACAGCGCCGCGGTGCGCACCCAATGTCCGCCATGACACAGAATTATGCAGCACAGGATGTGACCAGCAGCGGAGTGACTCACAGCGCCGTGGTGCGCACCCAATGCCCGTCATGACGCAGAATTATGCAGCACAGGATGTGACCAGCAGCGAAGTGACTCACAGCGCCGCGGTGCGCACCCAATGCCCGTTATGAGGCAGAATTATGCAGCACAGGATGTGACCAGCAGCGGAGTGACTCACAGCGCCGTGGCGCGCACCCCATGTCCGTCATGAGGCAGACTTATGCAGCACAGGATGTGACCAGCAGCGGAGTGACTCACAGCGCCGTGGCGCGCACCCCATGTCCGTCATGAGGCAGACTTATGCAACACAGGATGTGACCAGCAGCGGAGTGACTCACAGCGCCGTGGCGCGCACCCCATGTCCGTCATGAGGCAGACTTATGCAGCACAGGATGTGACCAGCAGCGGAGTGACTCACAGCGCCGTGGCGCGCACCCCATGTCCGTCATGAGGCAGACTTATGCAACATAGGATGTGACCAGCAGCGGAGTGACTCGCAGCGCCGTGGCGCGCACCCCATGTCCGTCATGAGGCAGACTTATGCAACACAGGATGTGACCAGCAGAGTGACTCACAGCGCCGGGGTGCGCACCAAATGCCCGTCATGAGGCAGACTTATGCAGCACAGGATGTGACCAGCAGAGTGACTCACAGCGCCGGGTGCGTACCAAATGCCCGTCATGAGGCAGACTTATGCAGCACAGGATGTGACCAGCAGCGGAGTGACTCACAGCGCCGGGGTGCGCACCAAATGCCCGTCATGAGGCAGACTTATGCAACACAGGATGTGACCAGCAGCGGAGTGACTCACAGCGCCGTGGCGCGCACCCCATGTCCGTCATGAGGCAGACTTATGCAGCACAGGATGTGACCAGCAGCGGAGTGACTCACAGCGCCGTGGCGCGCACCCCATGTCCATCATGAGGCAGACTTATGCAACACAGGATGTGACCAGCAGCGGAGTGACTCGCAGCGCCGTGGCGCGCACCCCAAGTCCGTCATGAGGCAGACTTATGCAACACAGGATGTGACCAGCAGAGTGACTCACAGCGCCGGGGTGCGCACCAAATGCCCGTCATGAGGCAGACTTATGCAGCACAGGATGTGACCAGCAGAGTGACTCACAGCGCCGGGGTGCGCACCAAATGCCCGCCATGAGACAGACTTATGCAACACAGGATGTGACCAGCAGAGTGACTCACAGCGCCGGGGTGCGCACCAAATGCCCGTCATGAGGCAGACTTATGCAGCACAGGATGTGACCAGCAGAGTGACTCACAGCGCCGGGGTGCGCACCAAATGCCCGTCATGAGGCAGACTTATGCAGCACAGGATATGACCAGCAGAGTGACTCACAGCGCCGGGGTGCGCACCAAATGCCCGCCATGAGACAGACTTATGCAACACAGGATGTGACCAGCAGAGTGACTCACAGCGCCGGGGTGCGCACCAAATGCCCGTCATGAGGCAGACTTATGCAGCACAGGATGTGACCAGCAGAGTGACTCACAGCGCCGGGGTGCGCACCAAATGCCCGTCATGAGGCAGACTTATGCAGCACAGGATGTGACCAGCAGAGTGACTCACAGCGCCGGGGTGCGCACCAAATGCCCGTCATGAGGCAGACTTATGCAGCACAGGATGTGACCAGCAGAGTGACTCACAGCGCTGGGGTGCGCACCAAATGCCCGTCATGAGGCAGACTTAAGCAGCACAGGATGTGACCAGCAGCACCCACTGCCAGTCATGACGCAGACAGGCAGCACAGGATGTGATAGCAGCGGAGTGACTCACAGCGCCCGCGAGGCAGACTTATGCGGCAGTTTTAATGGAACACGAATTTGAGTGTTTCATCCGAGGCTTGTGAGTTTGGTATCCAAGCGCGAGTTCAGCGAGGTTGCAGTTCACAAGGAACGCGTTACCTGCGGCGCATGAGCTAAGACCGAAACACCATGTCGCTACTGCGCCCTTTCACTGTCAAAGCCTAAGTCTGCACTGAGCAGTGATTTCGACCTGCGGCGCTGTTTTGTTATAGAGTTTTTATTTATTTAATTATTTTTATTTATTTATTTATTTATTTTATTTTTTTGGGGGGTTAAGTTGCATAAGCAATCTCCTGAGTAGAAATGTGAACTTGGCATTCTTCAATTCCTTTTGTCTCTCGGACCATAAATGCATAAATGTGGTAAATGGTTACATTATCGCCGGTGAGTTCTTCGCGACACTGCGGAGACATGAGCGGTGTTGATACACAACAACTGGCACACTACGCACACTGCTCTAGCTTATAACTCACGGAGTAATTAATTTATCTAAAAATAGAAAAAGTATACCTCTTCTGGTCCTCCCGTGTTAAAATTACCCATTTGTGACATCATCTGGAAAGAACGAAGATTCCATTACACATAAAAATCAGGACAAGCTTATGCTGGCAATGCAGAAAAAAAATAAGATAAATTCAAATTCAAAGCATTATAAAAGAAGAAGTTTGGACCTTGTATCATCCTCCCTGGCACAGATCACGTGTCAGCAAGCGTCATACGACCTAAGCGTCACGTGACTGCATGCGTTACGCGTAAGCAGGCGTCACGCGTCAACAGGCGTCACGTCACAGCATGCGTCACGCGTATGCATGGGTCACGAGTTAGTGACGAGGTGTCACGTGTCCACAGGTGTCACACGTCAGCAGGCCTTACGTTGTAGCATGCGTCACTCGTTGGCAGGTGTCATGTGATTACTCACAGACATCAGACAGACATCAGGTTCCGTCGACAAAGCAAATCCTGCCCTAGGAGTAACTGGACACGCGTATGAGTGAACCTGAGTGCCTGTGCACCTGTACATACCCACATGCCGCATCACAACATGATGTATCACGACACGACAACATGATGTATAACAACACGACGCATCACAACACGACGCACCACAACATGACAAACCATAACATGATTCACCACAATATGACGCATCAGGCGTAACAAGGAAAATGAAAAGCAAACTCACATCTTCAAACGCCATGTCCTTTTCTTCGTCAACATCCGAATCATCCTCGTCCCGCCACTTGTCAAAGTCCACCCTTAACCAGTGCGGCTGAAACATGCGAGCGTCAACGGTTCACCTGCAACCTTCAGTGTCCACTGCACCACTCACGGACACTAACCCACCCTACAACCTTCTCTGTGTCCACGGCATTACTCGTGGACACTAACCCACCCTACAACCTTCTCTGTGTCCACGGCATTACTCGTGGACACTAACCCACCCTGCAACCTTCACTGTGCCCACTGCATTACTCATGGACACTAACCCGCCCTACAACCTTCACTGTGTCCACTGCACCACTCACGGACACTAACCCACCCTACAACCTTCTCTGTGCCCACGGCATTACTCGTGGACACTAACCCACCCTGCAACCTTCACTGTGCCCACTGCATTACTCATGGACACTAACCCGCCCTACAACCTTCACTGTGTCCACTGCACCACTCACGGACACTAACCCACCCTGAAACCTTCTCTGTGTCCACTGCATTACTCATGGACACTAACCCGCTCTGCAACCTTCACTGTGTCCACTGCACCACTCATGGACACTAACCCACCCTGAAACCTTCACTGTGCCCACTGCATTACTCATGGACACTAACCCGCCCTGCAACCTTCACTGTGTCCACTACATTACTCATGGACACTAACCCGCCCTGCAACCTTCACTGTGCCCACTGCATTACTCATGGACACTAACCCGCCCTACAACCTTCACTGTGTCCACTGCACCACTCACGGACACTAACCCACCCTACAACCTTCTCTTTGTCCACGGCATTACTCGTGGACACTAACCCACCCTGCAACCTTCACTGTTCCCACTGCATTACTCATGGACACTAACCCGCCCTACAACCTTCACTGTGTCCACTGCACCACTCACGGACACTAACCCACCCTGAAACCTTCTCTGTGTCCACTGCATTACCCATGGACACTAACCCGCCCTGCAACCCTCACTGTGTCCACTGCATTACTCAAGGACACTAACCCACCCTGCAACCTTCACTGTGTCCACTGTATTACTCATGGACACTAACCCGCCCTGCAACCCTCACTGTGTCCACTGCATTACTCGTGGACACTAACCCACCCTGCAACCTTCACCGTGTCCACTGCATTACTCATGGACACTAACCCGCCCTGCAACCTTCACTGTGTCCACTGCATTACCCATGGACACTAACCAACCTTGCAACCTTCACTCTGTCCACTGCATCACTCATGGACACTAACCCGCCCTGCAACCTTCACTGTGTCCACTGCATTACTCATGGACACTAACTCGTGTGTGATATTTTCTAACGCACTGCCTAATTCGTGCAACACTGGCAAAGTTCGTTAAAGAAGCTCGTTAAAACACCAGAAATAATCGACATAATCGGGCGGGTATACTCATAAAATGGCCCGGCTCAAAACGTGAGCTCAGTGCTGAGTCAGAGGCACCTCTCCCTCAAAGTCAGACCCGGCCCAACCGCTGCCAGGATAGAGCTGAATTAATCACGCAGGTTTTGTAACCTCCCCGAAACCTGTTTTAAGTAACGACTTCCCCATTTTCGATCTTACACGACAAGCTCTGAGTGGGCCGACACGCATTAAGTAAAACACGAAAGAAATATATATTTTTCTTCCTATTTCGTCAGTTTCAAACTGAACTCTCGCGCTAAGCCTGACCAATATTGAGAACGATTTCGGTCAAAATGTCAAAACTCGGATTTTCTGATTGGTACTCAAGAAAAGATATCAAATACGGACAAAGATTTCACACCGTCAAGGCGCGAGTGTCGCGGTGCGTGCCCCGCGCTTCCAGGCACTCGCGGCCTGAGACCTGACTGTGTATGCGGAGGAAGATGAAGAGACATAAAGAGGCACGAAACCACTCCGACGATTTGGTCTGGTGCCCCTGATCGCGCTTCTTCCCGTTCCAGCATATTACAAGTTATGCCTCTGACCACATCATTCACATTTCGGCATATCACAAGTGGTGCCCCTGACCGTTCCATTCACGTTTCGGCATATTACAAGTGGTGCCCCTGACCGTCCCATTCACGTTTCGGCATACTACAAGTGGTGCCCCTGACCGCACCACTCACGTTTCGGCATATTACAAGTGGTGCCCCTGACCGCATAATTCCCATTCAGGCATATTACAAGTGGTGCCCCTGACCGCACCATTCACGTTTCGGCATATTGCAAGTGGTGCCCCTGACCGCACCATTCACGTTTCGGCATATTACAAGTGGTGCCCCTGACCGCACCATTCACGTTTCAGCATATTACAAGTGGTGCCCCTGACCGTCCCATTCACGTTTCGGCATATTACAAGGGGTGCCCCTGACCGTCCCATTCACGTTTCGGCATATTACAAGTGGTGCCCCTGACCGCACCATTCACGTTTCGGCATATTACAAGTGGTGCCCCTGACCGTCCCATTCACGTTTCGGCATATTACAAGTGGTGCCCCTGACCGTCCCATTCACGTTTCGGCATATTACAAGTGGTGCCCCTGACCGTCCCATTCACGTTTCGGCATATTACAAGTGGTGCCCCTGACCGTCCCATTCACGTTTCGGCATATTACAAGTGGTGCCCCTGACCGCACCATTCACGTTTCGGCATATTACAAGTGGTGCCCCTGACCGCACCATTCACGTTTCGGCATATTACAAGTGGTGCCCCTGACCGCACCATTCACGTTTCGGCATATTACAAGTGGTGCCCCTGACCGCACCATTCACGTTTCGGCATATTACAAGTGGTGCCCCTGACCGCACCATTCACGTTTCGGCATATTACAAGTGGTGCCCCTGACCGTCCCATTCACGTTTCGGCATATTACAAGTGGTGCCCCTGACCGTCCCATTCACGTTTCGGCATATTACAAGTGGTGCCCCTGACCGTCCCATTCACGTTTCGGCATATTACAAGTGGTGCCCCTGACCGTCCCATTCACGTTTCGGCATATTACAAGTGGTGCCCCTGACCGCACCACTCACGTTTCTTTTTTACTCAATACGAACCTTTTTACTATCACTTAATAATCTCGGCCAAAAAGGTCCTTCTTCCTTCTTTTGTAAACAAAAATACACCACACGTCCTGTCAGCCTTTGTCTGGACTCCTACAACAGAAAGCACACGGCACTGGCACACTATGAGCTCGCCTTACTGCTGCCCACGCCACTCCAAGCAAGTGACACGCTGCTACCACTTGTCCATGCTAATGCTCCACACGGACAAGCCCACCTCTTGTCACAACTCCATTCCCTTCTCTGTGGAACAACCCTTACCTCAAACCTGTTAAAACTGGCCCTGTCTACAAAAAAGGGTGCGTCGTTTAAACAAATACCTTCTATTCCTGCCCTATAATTTATTCATTTATCCACACGAAAATAGAAACGATTCCATTTAACTGAAATATTTTATAAATCCACAGTACAGCGCCGGCCTCCTGCTGTCAACAGAACAGCGCCGGCCTCGACGCTCCGTGCTGTCAACAGAACAGCGCCAGCCTCGATGCTCCGTGCTGTCAACAGAACAGCGCCAGCCTCGATGCTCCGTGCTGTCAACAGAACAGCGCCAGCCTCGATGCTCCGTGCTGTCAACAGAACAGAGCCAGCCTCGATGCTCCGTGCGGGGCGATACTTACGTCAGGATTAATGTCTTTATGGAAATTATAAGTGACTTCATATTCTTTACTTTCCACGCCGCCTTTACAACTGTAACATAAATTTTAAAAAAGTACAAGGACATTGTTTCAACAAATAAAATAGTTACAATCTGACACATACTCACACACTGGGCCACACATATCCCCAATCTGACACACACTCACACACTGGGCCACACATATCCCCGATCTGACACACACTAACACATTGGGCCACACATATTCCCAGTCTGACACACACTCACACATTGGACCACACATATGCTCCATCTGACACACACTGGGCCACACATATTCCCAGTCTGACACACACTCACACACTTGGCCACACATATTCTAGGAATGAAGGCACGAGACATTGTAAAATCTGCCAAAAGATGTACATGCAATTCCCGACTTGTAATCTCAATGAGGGTTGTACATGAGAAAGTTTCCCCAGCAACGAACAATAACAGCACGCATACATCCTCAATCTTTCACTTTATCTGTGTTTCCTATAGCTTTTGGAACACATGGATGGATTCCCGGCGTCAATTAATCTGAGTAGGTACCAAGGACAACCCCACCAAGTTTGAACTTTCTCCGATGTTCAGCGGCTGAGAAATTTGCAGACACGTTTTTACGTAATGACGCCACATGCTTTCCTTAACACAAACTTGAAAGAACACTCCAACCTACCAAAGGAATCAACAGACAAAGGAATCAAGTTTGAAGTCGATCCTAGCCTTCGTTCTCGAAATCTTGCACACAACATTTTGTTCACAAAATGCCAAAAGACGTATTGTGCAACTGGCAACCTGCCACGACTTTTAATACAGCTTTTTAAAGAATTCTGGATTTTTAAGTGCCCAGAACCGTATTTTTGTGGCCCTAATGTATCTACTCGGTAGCGAAAACCGCCTTGCTTTCTTTTGGTTCCTAGAAACGAGTTTGAGGGCTGCTACTGTTACGTTTATTTCCAGTTTGACAGAAAAATTTATCACCCAATGTAGAGTTTATGTCAAACTCACGCCGTACAGTTATCCGTACAGTTATCTGTACAGTTATCCGCACAGTTATCCGTACAGTTATCCGCACAGTTATCCGTACAGTTATCCGTACAGCTATCGGTACAGCTATCCGTACAGTTATCCGTACAGTTATTCGTACAGCTATCCGTACAGTTATCCGTACAGCTATCCGTACAGTTATCCGTACAGCTATCCGTACAGTTATCCGCAGAGCACCCATTTCACCTTTTTCTCATAACCTGCAACACTCAACTTACCTAAAATATAGCGACTTTTCGTCTAATTTGATTTTTTCCTCTTTGACATCTTCTAGATCAATGGTGAGGTAAACCTTGTCCTTCCTCTGCGCCCATAACGTCGAAGGAACGAGTCTGAAAAAAAATCACCAAAACTTTAAGAACAAGGCAAATGGCTGGTTGACTTCACGCACAAACATTCTTCACCGCTCACCCACGAGACTCTCGCTGAAGGCAACATTTTCTGAGACAACAGACTGCCCGACACACAAGACGACGACTACTGAGCTCCTGCTTAGAGAAAAATGGTGATTTTTATGTACCGAACGCGGCGGTAGCTAAAATCTGCCAAAAAAGTCGACCTGTTTCAATGTACAAACGATTTATTCTGGGATTACACTTCGTAATCTGTTAAAATTGTTAAGTATTGGCGTGATATTAAATAAACTGGAGTGAAAAATTTAAGTTCTAAATAAACCACAAGTTGTGGTTTGAAACAGCGAGGATGACATATTGCAGCCGATTTTAGGAAAAATAATGGACAGTTTGCAAAACAAAATATTAAACACTTGGTCAAAAATAAAACAAGAATGGCCAGTGCATACAAAACACCTTGTATCACACACATTCAATCGACACCGGCTTGGTTTCTTGTTTTTGAAAACAAGTCATCAGTGAAACTGATTAGTGTCCCCCGCCACAAAAACGCTCGATGGACAGGAAATTTTAGAATGACTAAGTTCCCCGCAGGCGTGCAAGTCAACGATTTTAAAAGTTTAAAGGAACAAACATATCTCGCGATAAAACACTCTAAGAAATGTTTGATTTGTATAACTAAATTCATGTAAACTTGCGTGTGTTAACAAAGTCATTCAAATGAGTACGAATTGGGAAAATTTGTGAAAAGTACAGCTGGGCCAATGTCCTTCGGCCGACATGGCTCATTTACAATACCAAACCTTGTTCGTTCCAATACTACTTATAGTTAAGATATCTTATAAATCGATGCAGAAATATAGGCCTGAGTGTGTTAACAAACTCATTCCAGTATGTAAGGGTTGCGAAAATTTCTGAAGTTCAGCTGGGCCAAAGTCCTTGGGCCTATAGGGCTCATTTACAATACCGACCTTTGTTGGTTCCAATACTTCCTATATGTAAAAGATTTCAAGAATCGATCCAGAAATATCGGCTTGAGTGTGTTAACAAACTCATTCAACTGAGTAAGGATTGGGAAAATTTGCGAAGTTCAGCTTGCCCAAAGTCCTTGGGCCGACATGACTCATTTACAATACCGATCCTTGTTCGTTTCAGTGCTACCCATATAAAGAATATCTTAGCAATCGGTCGAAAAATGTAGGCTTGAGTGTGTTAACAAAAAAGGCGTCGACAGACGGACAAACAGACCCAAAAACTATAGTGCCCCGGCGGGGGATAAAAATTGAGTTATCGTCAATATTTCCGCCAAATTTCGGCGTATCGTTAAAAAAATGGCCACGTAGGCAAGACAATAAGACCATAACTTTGCGACCGTTAGGATCTGATGGTTTTAGCCAATATCTTCCTTATTTTTTTATTTTTTTTGACAACCTGCCAAAAAAAATAATAATAACTGCCAAGTGGACCCTTCTGTTCATCACCCCCCGCCCCCCGCCGTTATATCAGGAGGAGGAGATAAGTTTCTAAGAAATTTGGTTCAGGCCAATAGTTGCACCAGTTTTGACAGATCGCCAAACAAAAGTAAACGCCAGGCAGGTACAACTTTTTACATCGGTCTTAAGTATGGCACAAACCGTTCAACTTATCCAAGAATTAACTACACTAATTTCCCCTTGTGGGGTGGGCGGAACCTTAAGAATACACCCACTGCGTTCTGTTCCGTGCATGGGGTAAGAGGCGACCAATCGGAATTTCTTTCTTTCTAACTCTTCTTTTACTATTTCTTCATTCTTCCATCTTTTTTTCCACTTGTTTCTTCGGCAAGTGAGTCCTAATATACCCATCACAGTTGAGTCGGTGAACGGGACGTTAAACACCAAACAAACAAACTACATAAGTTTCACGTTGATCCAACTCTCTTTTATGTAAATACCTTGCTTAAAAACAGATAATGTTTTACGTAGTGACGTCATATGCGCTCATTGCTTGGTCCACACAGCGGAATCACTAAATTCTGACGAGCTCGGATGTACGGTGGCCGGAAAACCTTGCCAATTGGGTTTTACGTTATGACTTGCACCCCTTCTTTAATTTCACCGTCAAAAGTTGACACAGCCGTCCGAATGACTTACGGAATACCGACACACGACACGATTTTCCGTTATCCACATATTAAACACACAAGATCCTGTTCAAAATATACAAATAATTTACGTAATGACGTCATGTACCCTGCTCGTTCGCTCGAGGCTAGGGCCGGAAAGGAATATTCGTGCAGCAGATGGCGCCAGTTTTCGATAATTCTTTGCTACAGAAATAAAACAACAGTATATTTATAAACTACGGAGATAGAATGTATGTGTGAGAAAAAAAAGAAAACTCTGCTGGCTTGAAAAAAACAGAGAAATGAAAATACTCGATTTGTTTTAATGAAATCAGCTGTTGCGGGGCACTTCCCGAGGGTTCACAAACATGCCATATGTTTCTTAATATTTTTTGTTTTTGTGAAGGACACCTATAGACACAAGGCCACGGAAGGTGTCACATTTGGATGTTACAAAAAACATCAGTAAACTAGACTGGTACCGAGTGACGAAATAAAATCTTGAAAACTCTCTAAACTTCCGGTTTTTTACTCCAACGTGACCTTGAGATCAAAGTCACCGTAAGTTGTACTTTACGAATGTCGAAGAGGGTGTGGAGGTCGAACATTAGGTCAAAACTGCTTGTTTCTTACCGTTTTCCAGATGCAGTGCAACTTCTGGTTTGGCCTAGAATGTTACCTTGAGATCAAGGTCACCGAAAGGTATATCATATGTACCGTTGAGGAGAGGGTGGAAGCCGAAATAAGGTCGAAATGGCTCTTCTCTTACCGTTTTCGAGATAACGGGCAACTTCCGGTTTTTGAACTCGAAAGTGACCTCAAGGTCAATATCACCAGAACTTATACCTTACGTAACGTCTTAGAGGGGATGGGGGTCGAAAAATGAGGTCAAAATTACTCTATCTCTTATAGTTTTGGAGATAAAGTGCAACTTCGAGCTTTTGACTGGAAGTGAACTTGAGGTCAAGGTCACCGAAATTTGTACCTAATCTAACGTTCTAAAGGAGGTGGAGGTCTTGAGGCTGGTGTGATTATTCCTGGTTGGTCTTATCAAGCACATAAATTACACTTACTTTCGGAGAGCAATTATTCTTTATCCTCTATAAAACTATGGGAAACACTCCTTTCAAAGGAATAATAACAGCAACTTGTAATCGTATATGTCCAGTGAATGAGTTCCAACAAACCTTAAAAATTGAAAAAAAAATCAACAACTTGCTCTCTTTGTAATGAAAAATGCCAAATTTCATTCGCCTAGATTAAGCCGTAAGGAAGTACCCGAGAGAAAATTACAATTACGAAACAAATACATACCAATGATAGAGGGGATCAAGCAAAACAGTTCTAACTAGACTGGCCAGTGTTTTTGTTAAAACAAAAACGGATATGTCTCCCCTGCCCCCCAATCAGTCACGTGCAAAAAATTCCTTGCCTAAAAGTACAACATTGGCGAGCCAAACAAAAACGTCGCAGTAAACATTTGCACCACAGGTGGGTTGTTCTTGCCACGTTTCAGCCTAATCCAACAAAATGTTTCGAAGATATCGCAACAATATGGCAGAAAAACTTAAAAATCAAAAATTTAAAAAATCGCCAAAAATACATTTTCAACGGACATGAAGAAAAACTTCGCAGTATACATTTGCGCTATATGTGTGTTCTTCTTGCGACGTCTGAGCCTTACCCAACGAACTGTTTTGGAAATTTAGCCTGCCAAAGTGAAAAAATGCACGACTCCCCCCCCCCCTCCTATGTTCAAAAATTTTTGGAAGAACGAAAAAAAATAACACGGGCATCATCTACACATGAACTCCAATATGTATGTATGTTTTGAGAAAAATCAACTCATTAATTTCGTAAGAACTCACTGCGGACAGACGAGCGGACACACCAAATACTATATACGCCTCCCTTAGGGGGAGACATATAATATATAGCAGAGCTAATTCCTTACACTTATGTGGGTAGATCTAAGGAGCGGCTCGCTACAGGGCTTCGGCGTACTGATTCACTTCCTCGCTACAGAACGATATAGAAGTCAAGTGTACAGGCTTTGCGGAACCTCTCATGCGATTTTGTACAAGATTCAACGACTCACAAGTCTTTATTGGCACTTGCTAATGGTTCTCAAAGCACAACGGCAATGATATACAACTTCTGCGTTACGCTTTCTTTGGAAGAAAAGAACACGGAAATAAATAACCATTTCTCCCGCAACAAGTGACATTTGTTTACATAGCTAGAGTATGGTCTGTAATGTGACAGTAACAATAAAGTTCGTAATTATACACCAAAACCTTTTGAACTGATATTTCAAAAGAAATTAAAAGTGAGTGTACAAACAAATTCTTGCCTAATTCTATCAATTATACTTAAATATATACTTTACAGAAAATCCCCATATTTAAATTTTTGGTCACTTGACTTTGGTCACTTGACTTTGGTCACATAGAATATAAAGCTCGGAACGTAAACAAACATTTGACTGGTTGGGACTGAGGCCAACCTTTTCTTTTAACGAAGACACAAAGATATGCAGCCCATTAAAAATTGTGCCTGTTTTATAAAAAGGGTATATTGTGTATGAATTTTCAATAAATTTTGAACAATAGACTGGTATACATGACATGTGCCTCAGAGCATACAAAGTCCACCCTATTAATGGAACACTGGAAGGCTTCGTAGCTCTGACATATGAAGCAATCACCAGCAGTGATACAAACGATATCGCAGAACCAAAACGGTGAAAAAAAAAAAAAAAAAGACTGCTAATCTGGCCGGTTTTTTAACTTTACCAACACATGACACTTTCAGTTTTATGTTAAATATTATGAGATGCACTTTCCCAATTATATGGTGCTGAGAATTATATGCAATAGCAAAATGAGTAAAGCAGGCTTCGGTCTATCCACGTCAAGCTTTCCATTCTGCTGAACTTCCAAATTTCCAGTCTGGAAGCCGTATAAGTCAGAGACAGGAAGTGAGATAAGATTAAGGGCTTTAATTACTTTGACAAAATATGCCTTAAATTACACGGAACAAATATACTCCACCAACAGAGGAGATCGAACAAAACATTGTTATATACAACACAGCAAATTCGTAGTTAGTCCTAGATGACTCTTGTGGTCTTCTATGACTGCAAGAGTCATAGTTCCTATAGAAGATAGGGATATTTCTGCAATTTTGCGACTGGGGCCGATGCCACCAGCCAAAAAAAAAAAAAAAAAAACTTGAGGGGGGGGGGGGGGAGGGGGCACATTTTTAAAGCCTTGGGGAGCATAAAATGAACTCATCACAAGATACAAAAAAACGCGGCCAGTTTCGTAACACATTTTCTTCACAAATGATAAACACTGTTGATTGCTTAACTAGATTAACAATGTTGATAAAAATTACACATGTCTTTGAACCGTTCTTAAAATATCATTGGAGACTGAAAGCGTTTCATCTGCTTTTTAAGTCTAGACATAGTTGATTCTAAAACGTCAAAAAAAAACAAAAAAAAAAACAGCTGATCAGTCTCGCTTTTTTTTTTAACAACACACGATACTTTACATTTTATGTCATAACATTTGAGATGCACCATCGCAAGGATATGGTGGTAGGGATATAAGTGGATTCGTACTTATACCCACCAACTCTTCCCGAAAAGTTTTTGCGTTTCGACTGAATTCATTTGGTATAAGGATATAAAGTAAGGATTGGAAAACAACCGGCAAAAATCAACAAAATTCCGTTTTGCAAGAAACATTTTCACATGTTGGCTATTAAAGGTACTGAATAATATCTAAAATAGTTTTTAACAGATGATATGATGGCTTTATAAATTCGAAAGTGTGCATGCTGAAAGAAAATTAGATTTTGATTTTTTCTTGTTATCATTTTTTAATATTTATCCCAAAAAATTTGCAATCAAAACGACCCCGGAAATGACCGGAAAGTACGGAATAACTTGTTTAATAGTAGAATAGGTAAAGTACGTTTCTGTCTACATTGGTGAAATTTCCAATTCTACCATCCATCCCAATCTACAGCCTGGGACTGGTATTGCGGTTCAGTAGTTAAGAGTAGCCCTAGTAAATCAAAACTCCTCTACCCAGACTATTGGAGGTGGGAGTCACCTGGGACTACGAGGGGGGAACACAACGAACTGTTACTGTTGATCCGAATTGGTGAAACTGAACAGAATATCTTCCGTGGCTGAAAGCAATTTTTATTTGTCAAGTATAGCGAAATAAGGAATATCTGAGTCGAAACGGATGGCAAATTTGCATCTGGCGTAATAAGTTTAGTTAGAATTAAAAATTTTGTTGTCACCAGTTACGATATATTCTAACCAATTCTGTCTCCTCTACCTCGTAGCGGTCCAGGACAAGTTGCAACAAAACTTCAATTATCGTTCACTACAAGTTCCACACAGATCTGCCATAAAGTGCTATACATATACAAAGCTGCCGTAATCTGTTTTCATCCCATTAGCTTAACAATGTTGAGAGGTGAGGACAGAAGAAAAAATTATTAAGTACGCTGTCTCCAGAATTTTCTAACAAAAAAAACCCGGTACGCTCGTACAAGTACCGTATCCGTTACTAAAAAGTTCAGTTATACGGATTTGGTTTGCACGTAACGATCATTGGAATTCACTCCTTTTTTAACTGAGCAAATATCACGTACCCAGCGATTACTAACTTACTTGTGATCTCCATTTGCCATTTCTAAAATTATATGAACTAACGTGCTGCCTGAGATGTGTATCAGCACCGGAGCAAGGGGGAGCAAACAATCGGCACATTCGCTGTGCGCAAGAAGTATCAGATCAACAGTTTGAACTGCGGCCATAGAAAAATTACTTTGGATGTCTTAGGAATTACTCTAGCATGTTGGTTCAATGCACTAGTTGAATATATAAGCTAGTTCCATGAATGAAATTCCTAAAAGTGTTCTCAGGCATCGCCATTGGCTAATAGCCAATCTTCACAATCGTTCTGTCTTTTATCTTACACCTGTTTGTTAAGTTGACATATGTTGGAACGGTTTGTTCTCAGACATCACTTTATGTATGGACCATAAAAAGCTATGTTCGCATACACAGATAAATAATTGATGTGTAATTATTTAATTTATAAAGACCCACCAACCGTTGAAATACAGTAAAAGACTAGACCGAATTTCGCTACACGTAGCGAAATAGTACCCACTTGCAAGGGCAGAGACACAACATATTTGGTCAAAGACACACTTTTCAGTGTTTCGACATAATTGTCAGCTTCCAGATTATCTTGAACGAGGCCATCGAAGTGAATATAATGTAACCTCATTTGGGCACAAAAACTCAAATTCAGTTTTCTAACCGTTTTTGAGATACTGGTCAACTTACAGTTTTTGACCTTGACCATGATGAAGGAGGTCAAGATCACAGAGGCACCTATTATGTAACGTCTTTTTGGCCCAAAGGGTCGAAAATGAGCTCAAAATCGCTCTATCTCTAACCGTTTTCGAGATAATAGTCAACTTCCGGTTTTTGACCTCAAAATCGCTCTATTTCTAACCGTTTTCGAGATAATAGTCAACTTCCGGTTTTTGACCTTGACCGTGACACAGAAGGTCAAGGTCACCGAGGTACCACTTATGTAACGTTGTTTAGGCCCAAAGCGACGAAAATGAGCTCAAAATCCCTCTATCTCTAACCGTTTTCGAGATAATAATCAACTTCCGGTTTTTGACCTTGACCGTGACCCAGAAGGTCAAGGTCACCGAGGTACCTCTTATGTAACGTTGTTTAGGCCCAAAGGGTCGAACATGAGCTCAAAATCGCTCTGTCTCTAACCGTTTCCGAAATAATAGTAAACCTCCGGTTTTTGACCTTGACCGTGACTCAGAAGGCCAAGGTCACCGAGGTACCTCTTAGGTAACGTTGTTTAGGCCCAAAGCGACGAAACTGAGCTCAAAATTGCTCTATCTCTAACCGTTTTCAAGATAATAGTCAACTTCCGGATTTGACCTTGACCGTGACCCAGAAGGTCATGGTCACCGAGGTACCTCTTATGTAACGTTGTTTAGGCCCAAAGGGTCTCTAACCGTTTTCGAAATAATAGTCAACTTCCGGTTTTTGACCTTGACCGTGACCCAGAAGGTCAAAGTCACCGAGGTACCTCTTATGTAACGTTGTTTAGGCCCAAAGGGTCGAAAATGACCTCAAAATCGCTCTATCTCTAACCGTTTTCAAGATGAGTCGGCCTGTCATTAAGGACGCGCGAAGTCACGTGATCTTTGACCTTGATCCTAAAGGTCAAGGTTAGTGATGATAGTTTATCCTTTACTGAGTACGTTTTATGCATTCACACTGGGATTTGAGCACCTTAACGGCTACTTTTCGTGATTAATAGGTGTTTCCAAAAATAGTTTGACCTCAATTTGACCTTGACCTCTGAGGTTAAAGGTCAAAAAATTTTACGGATTTGACAACAACTGATTACCCTCTATGTCTCTGTCAAATGCCGTCTTTTTACGACAAACCCTGTAGGAGGAGTTTTCTGGAAACCACTTTGAGGTCAGAAAAAGTTTGACTTACAGGTCAAGGTCAAAAATTTTTACGGATTTAACGACATCTTGTCACCCTCTATCTCTGTGCTAAATTTCATCGTCCTACGTCAAATAGCCTAGGAGGAGTTTTCTGGAAACCTCCGTGACGGAAAAAAAAAGAGAAGAAAAAAAGGGAAAAAAAAGGACAGAAATTTCGAGAAAAACTACATACTTATACCCATTTGCAAACGAAGTTTGCAAGTGGGAATAAAACTTGCAATCTGATTTTATTTTATGAACTTATATTATGACTCGTTAATTGGTGTTATTCTTTGCAAATGCTCAATGGATGCCCTACCAAAAATCTGCTATATCTAAAAGAATGTTAGAGGTAAAGGGAAATCATATTGCAGTATGGATGATTTTCTCAAACCAAAATTTTTCAGCTTTAAAACTTCATACACAGTTTAGGTTGAGCATAACCTTGTATTTTATCTCATTCTAAACTCGGCAAGCTTTGACAGAGAAAATTTCCCTGTCAAATGTTATGAGAAGTAGTGGGGAGTGTCTGTTTTAGAAACGTATGTAGAACATACATGTATGTTTTAGAAACGTATATAGAACATACATGTATGTTTTACAAACGCATACAGAACATATATGTATGTTTTAGAAACGTATCTAGAGCATACATATATGTTTTGGAAAGGGTTGGTATAAATTAAAGAAAAAAAATAACCGGAAGTGACGCCATGAAAGGACGTCTTAAAGTGACGTCATGGTGCGCCCCCTCCTCCCTAAGTTTGAAAGGGGAGAGGGATCTGGATTAGTATTCAGAATGCACCCCTGAGTCCGAAGGCGTACATGTATGTGTCCGTGTCTGGACAGTGTATGTGCGCTCTCTCAAAAACCAGTGTATGTGAGCTTTCTAAAAAAGCGTCATAACGTTGCATCATAGCGTTCCGTCATAGCATTTCGCAATAAAAGTGCATTTCCGATTTTTTGCATTATAAGCAGTTTTATCGTTGTGGATACTGTATAGGTGATTTTATATATATACACACACACACACATATATATATATATATATATATATATATATATATATATATATATATATATATATATATATATATATATATATATATATGTTACAGGCAATTGTGTATTCAGGCAATTCGTGAATTGCCTGAAATTTTCAGGCAATTCGTGAACTGCCTGTAGGGGTCAGGCAATTCGTGAATTGACTAAAATTTTCAGGCAGTTCGTGAATTGCCTGAAATTTAAGGGTTCCTTGTTCACAGATTGCCTAAAGACGTTTCAGGCAATTTGTGTATCAAAATATTAACTGTTTAACAGAGCCAAATTTGATAACTTCTTTGTTTATAATCGAAATAATTGCAATTAAGGCATGTACTTGGGGAAATATAATAGGGGGTCTTATTATACGTGTCTTACCTGACCATGTTTCATAATTGCAATTATGGGAAAAGTAAAACATTGTCCTATGGACTCCAATTTCCGGAATAGGTCAATTGCCAATACTGTTTCTCACCGAAGTAGGGAATCAATTAAGTGGCCTTTCACTTTCCTTCCAAGTTACTCCGAGGATTAGGTCTTATATTATAAAAGTAACAACAAGTAAATACCGTCGTTATTTGAAAGCAGGTCTAAAATTGCAATTTAATTTTTTGTGATGAATTTAAAATTAAAGATTTTAACGCGGTCTTTTATTTCCAAACGGGTGAATTGCACGAAATTAATTCCAAATAAACTTCTATAATTAAACACAATCCAATCTGTTGTGGGAGTTTACGGTTTAGAATTGCAATTATAAATTGATGTAACCGCTATTTAAGTATGGTGATATGCCTTTTACTTGATACAGTTGCAATTAACGGGCATCGGAGTGCAGTGCTATTATGCAACTGAGTGCGTGGTAAAATGCACGCAAACTGATTCTTTGATTTACTACTGATGTAAAGATAAACACTATTTACTTTTTACAATAATTATTGTAATTAACAAGCAGCAGGGTGCTCTTTTATCGTGAAACTGAGTTGTTTTAGTTCAAATAACCAGCAGATGAATGCAATTTATGATAAAAAATGATTATCAACGGAGTTTCTGATGTACGATTGATGTAAATATGAACGTTTAATTCTTGTACATGCAACTATTGCTTTATAACTGCATATGAAATGTAGCAATAAATAGAAGAAACATCAAAACTTGTTCAACATCACTTGTAAAACATGTTTCAGGCAATTCGTGAACTGACTGGTCCCTAATTTCAGGCAATTCACGAACTGCCTGAAATTTTCAGGCAATTCGTGAACTGCCTGTAGGGGATTCACGAATTGCCTGAATACACAAATTGCCTGTAACATATATATATATATATATATATTGTGAAAAAACCAAAAGAATAAGTACTGATTTATCACCATTATGTGTGCGGTCTGAAAACAAAAACACATCATAGAGTTTCATTGTGACAAAAACCCAAAGAATAAGTACTGTTTTCTTATCACCGTTATGTGCACGGTGTGAAAACAAAACAAAAAACACCTCATATAGTTTCATTGTGAAAAAAACACAAAGAATAAGTACTGTTTTATCACCGTTACGTACACGGTGTAAAAAAAACACAACAAAACAAAAACATCATAGTTTCATTCAGGTAAGTGTTCAGTTTCTCAAACCTGTTATTATCATCCGACTCCCCCTTCAAACTTGGTCTTATCGTCCGACCCCCCCCCCCCAAACCTGGTATTATCATCCACCCCCACGTAATCGATGACGTCATAGTTGTGTGTGATGTAAGAGAATTCAACAGCACATTACTTCAAAACTACTGGACTTATTTTAACCATGTTTTTCGGAAAAGTATGCAATAATACTTTAAGTTTTTTTCTCCGATGACGGCATTTACTAAAATATTTCAAACAAGCATAACTTTGAAACTAGTTGGTCGATTTTAACCATGTTTTCAGCAAAATATTCAGTAAAACTTTAATTTTTCTTATTGATGCTGCTGATATCCACTCCCTTCAAACCTGTTATCGTTGTTCTCCCCCCTCCCCGTCCCCTGAAATGTGATCAATGATGTTATAGAGGGATAGAAATTTGTGTTAGGCAACTCTGCACCCTTTTCCATTTTATCTATATATTTAAAAATACTTTCTGGTTTTTCTTTCTTTTTTTATACTAATATAACGTTTTAACACTCGTATAACGTTTACAAGTATATATGCATATAACTTAAAGAAATTCAAACGAGCACATCTTTAAAACTATTAGGTTGTAAAAACCACATGGGTTTATGTGGATGTGGCAGGACGTTTGAAGTTGATTTGGCGTTACTGAATTAAAGGTGAGCAACGCCCTGTGTGTGATGTTGCAAACCTTTGGCCTTACTAAAACTTCTTTTTTCTATATGGCCTAATATTTATGAACAAGTGAAACACAGGAGAAACGTTTACTGGCTTTATTCTTTACTGCTTTGAGTAGTTGAGAAGTGGGCGTTCTACCGCAGTCAATCATCGTGACGTCATTATGACATAGTGGTCAGGCCCTCCGGTGGAGAAATTTTTGTGATATTTGCATATTTACACGTTGCTGACGATTCTGAACAGTTTGGTTATTTGACCCCCCCCCCCCCGTGAGAAAATGATTTACCTTATGGCTAGCATGACAACTTCACCAGCGCATAACTTTAAAACTACTTGACCGATTTAAACCATTCTTTCACTAACACATTCAGCAAGACTTTATCTTTGTGAAATATGGATATTTTTAATTGGATCTTTATAGACTTTATGTGTATTGAACTGACCATCTGTGAACTGTGTCAACAGTGTAGGCGGATGCCTATATAAGGCATGTACCAATATAACCAACTGTCAACATGACATGTTTAGTCACATGACAACTGTAACTTGTCATGGTTCTTCCACCATGTAGGATTGAAGAGGACATGTCATTGTTGTTGGTTGTTGTTGATTGGTTATTGTTGGTTGGTTGTTGTTGGATGTTGGTTGTTGTTGGTTGGTTGTTGATTGGTTGTTGGTTGTTGCTGTTTGTTGATTTTCTGTTGGTTGTTGCTTAATTGGTTGTTGGTTGCCTGGTTGTTGGTTGTTGGTTGGTTGTTGTTGGTTGGTTGTTGGGTGTTGGTTGTTGTTGGTTGTTGCTTGGAAGATGGGAAGTGCAAATTTGAGGTAATTGAAATTCTTTGTTATGTATTTTTATTTTTTTATATTTTCTTCTTTTGTTGGTTCTGTGGGAAGACCGCGCCATTCAAACATGTGTTCGAATAGCAAGCCCATTCAAACATGTAAGCCCATTCAATGGTTTGGAGATGTGGTAAGGTTATTTCGAAACATATTAGGACATAGTGTGTCCAACCTCGAGTGTGACATCTCCCTACGAAATTGGGAACTTTGAAATCAAATTGGAGCGAAACCTGCTGTTTGGATAGGGTTGACATAAATGATAGAAAAAAACTGGTATTATTGCTGACCGGAAGTGACACGAGGTAATGTCTGTTGTTGATGTTAATGTTGTTGTTGTTTTCATATATTTACATTCAAAAACTTTTTGTCATTTGAAAAGAGGATGTGGAATCGAAAGTATGTATAAATGCAAAATTTGTTCGAAATCTTACGACTGGTCACACAAAGTCTTAAAAGACATTTAAAGCAAGCACACGCTTCAGAAGTGAATGGAGAATGGGAGATGGATATGAAAAACCTTATAAAAACACCTTTCACTGAAACTTTAGATGAATCTTCTATTAAACGCCAGAGAGTCAATATGGATGAAATTAATGCACATGCTTGTACGGAATGTGGTGCATTATACAACAGCGAGAAAGCTTTAGCCACGCATATGGAGCAGTGTGGTGAGGATGCCGATGACAGCAGTTCTGACAGTGAGTCAGAAATAGACTCTGTTTGGCATGATATGGTTCAAGAAGTGTATGATGACCGTGATGACAAATTTGAAGAAAAGGTTTCAGAATAAGAAGAACAAGAGCTTGAAGATTCGCGTAAAAGAGCAAGTGATTGCTATTCAAATAAACCCAACGTCTAGAACAAAGCATACATTATCAAAAGATTTTAGAGGACTTTAATTACTTTGCTGCTGAAAAACATCATGAGTATTCAAAGACACTAAAGGCGGTTATATGAAAAAAAATGTATTCTTTGAAGAGCTCCTAGATAAGGAGGAGGATGATGACAGTAGTGACGAAAAAAGTGATATGAACAGTGAGGCTCAAAAGAGTGAAACAGATGAAGAAAAATAGATTTATTTGACTAAATTTTATAATGTGGTTATTAATTTAAGCACTGTCTTCAAAGTGTATCAATAAAACTATTCAATATGTGTCTTGCTTTTGAAGTTAAACATATGAGGTCGCAAGAGGCTAAAGGCCCCTGACGCGGTGTTAATTCACCCGTAAGCCATATATCAAATATCATATATTGTGCATTATAATGAAGTATTGCATTATTATGTGTTATAGTCAACTATTGTATGAGAAAAATAAAGAGTTGAAAAGCATCATATGTGTCTTTTCTTATTGAATATTACAAATATTTACACTTATGTGCAATTATGATAAAGACAAAAATATTTCATATTATGTTAATACATGTAACATATGAGCCCACTCACAAGAACTTAAATTGATATAAGTATCATAAATGGTATAAAATCGTACTTCAGATTAATTCAAACCAATCACTTTCACATCAACATGGTTTGATATCGTAGTCCACATATTAAGCATAAAGACAATTTTCTTTAACCACATATCAAATGTACATGTTCATTTGGGTCAAAGGTAAGTCTCAAGCTTCACAAACTTTGTTTCAATGTCTGCACTGAGAATGATGAAATCATAGCATCCGCTAAGCTCGTCATACTGTTGAAACTGTATACAGCGTTCACCGTCTCGCTGAATGACTTTCACACAAAGATCTTCTGAGGCTTTTAGATGAAATCCCGGTATTGGTAAAGATTCAAAATAATCCTTCACCAGGGCTTGATCTTCAGAAGATAATGTAAGTTCCACGATAACAGATGGCTAGTTTACCCAAGTGATCTAGAGATAGTTTCATGTTTGAATTCATGATGATAAATGAGTTATACTAAACAATCTCCTGACTGTCACTGCATTTATACACATCAGCTTACTGAAGCATGAGATCCACTGACGTCATTTGCTTCTTCAGCATTTGCCAATCTTTCAATGACAGCAAAATTCTCTCCTTAGTAGGATACAACCTCGCAGATGTATAATCTGTAATATATTCAGGAATGTCAACCATCATTTGCTGCTGATATTTCACCAGTTTAATATAAATTTCTCCATTAATGGGTATCATAACAGGTAAATCGTCGTACACTCATCTTCTTTATGGACATTGTAGTGGCGGCAGCTGTACGCTCAGGTTCTGGCTTCATTTTAGGCTCTGTCTTAATTTTTAGCATGGGCATTGCCTTAGACTTTGCTGTATTTATTGTCTCAGGCTTTGCTATAAAATTTTCTGCAATCATTGTCTCAGACTTTTCTGCATGCATTGCCATAGATGGTAGTTGTTGTTCATTCACTACAGACATGTTCACTCTTCAGTATTTTGATATAGAATGTTTGTTATGTCTGACGGAGGGCGACTTTTTTGCTCTATAGGTTGTGTAATGTCCCTGTGACAAGAGTTTCCAAACAACCAGACTGTTGGTAAATTTCTATTACCAGAAATAAGCAGGCAAGCGTCTTTCCACGGTGCCATATTTGCTTAAAATGAAAACACTCATTCACATAGTAAGAATTTTATTGACATGTAAATATGAATCACTTAACCACAATTTATTAATTTTTAACCACTTAAAAGATTGCATTATACACTACCATACAAACAAACTTTACTTTCTTCAAACATTTTACAAATGTCTATATTCACTTCGACTCGTCCATTATTGAATAAAACAAGTTCTGATATATCCGTTGATAAAGAAACATTATCATCATAGTGTAAAATAATTCTAGCAGCCACAACGAGCATGAAGTCAGCTGCCCAAATTGTATTGGCATTGATAAATTCTGAATCAATGTCATAAATGTTCCCTGGTAAATTCAGTTCTTCACATTCACTCAGAAAAGATTGGATGAAACGATTTCTTGGAATTGCCATTCCAACAGCTTCCGAGTGTTTATGCATATTCTTCACTTATAAAATCCAATCAGATTCAAAATAAGGAAGCTCTGAAAACACATAGTCAGCATAGTTTCCTTGGAAGACATCATCCAATGTCTCTATACATCTGTGGAGAAGGGATGTTGACATTGTTCATTGGTCTTCTTCTGCCAAACAATCTCAAATAATCCACCACGCGGAAGAATACTCCTATATCAGCACGAATGAGGTCAAATGCAAAATAAAATCAAAATCCTCTGCGTCTTCTATTCCAGTTTCAAAACAATGTTAAAAAACCTGTTGTGTAATTCAATTCTGTTAAGATTGTAGTGTGTCAAGTCCCAACAGGTATCTAAGACCCAAAGCTGTTCTTTCTCGAATCCAAAGCGAGTTAATTCATCAATCATACAGTTCACATATATCCGTTTGAAAAATACCATCCATATCCACAATAAACACGTCTTTACTGCTTAGTCTCTATAGAATATATATGGTTATGCACCTTACCTAAGAATTCTTTTATAGGGCCATTCTTCTCAGTACATTGACCACCCCTCTATATGCATCTCACCAACCTTTAAAGCATCACATTTACCACAAAAATTTTGAGGCTCACATAATTTGCAATCAATGGTAGCAGCAAAAATGGTAACAACTGTTGTTGCAACAACAAAAAAACAACTTTTGTTGTAACAACAACAACAGCTTTTTGTTGCAACAACAACAATTTTTGTCGCAACAATAACAACAACTTTTGTTGCAACAACAGCAACAACAATTTTTGTTGCAACAACAAATTTTGTTGTAACAACAACAACAACTTTGTTGCAACAACATACAGTGCCAAAAACAGATGACGTCACTTCGGTCAGTTTTTTCCATCATTTTTACCGACCCTTTCCAAAAGAAATGGTATATTCTGGATACGTATCCAAAACATACAGTGCTAAAAACAGATGACATCACTTTATGACGTCAGTTCCCTTCAAAACAGATAATGTCACTTCCGTATCCAAACAGACTGTCTGTTCTGAATACTAATCAGACCCCCCTTTCAAATCTAGAGGAGGACGCGTGCATCATGACGTCACTGTAAGACGTCACTTAATGACGTCACTTCCGGTTATTTTTTTCTATCATTTATACCAACCCTTTCCAACACATACATGTATGTTCTAGATATTTTCTAAAACATACGTATATGTTCTATATACGTTTCTTAAAACATACATGTATGTTCTATATACGTTTCTAAAACAGACATGTATGTTCTGTACACGTTTCTAAAACAGACACCCCCACCCCACACTACTATGAGAGGCTCTTACATGGCATATCATAAAATTCTTTTTCACATGACATGTCATTGCTAAATTACAAATCTAGACTGAATTTTAGACCCTGATTGAAAATTTAAACATTATCACAACTTTGCCAGATCAAACAATCATAATATCCCTACCGCCTCTTCGCTTTCCTCAGCATGCTAAAAAGTATCTATCTCCTAAACCTTAAAATTTTTCGACTCATTAAAGAGACCCAGATTTTAGATATATGCAAACTTATTTATATCTGTAGATACAAGTACTCATTAGCATGTTTGTCATTTATTTTTGTATGAATATAGTGGGTCTATTGCATATGCTCGACTTATGTATTTTATGTCTTTTCGAGTAAGTCCCAGTATTTTAAACTCGGCAAATTTGAATGCAATATTTTTTTGGCACCCTTTTAAAAACTTTAAGAAAAAGAACAAGTGTAATTAGACAGCATAACCACAATCCGGGAGAAGTATCATGAGGTTGCAATATGTGTATAAGTGCATTGGTTGCATGAGTTGGGGGTGGATTCTGCATCCCACACTGGCAGTAGTTTTTACAGATCATGAATATATACGACTCATATGATGAACCGGTAAAAGTTACTTTACCTGCGTTTTATTGGGCAAGGATAATGTTTCGAAAATGTTTCGGAAATCAGATAATGTTTCTCGGTTTTTCGATAATGTCTCGAAACATTCTCAAGTGTATCGAGCTTTCGTTGTTGTCCAACAGCCGACCTCTACGGCGGTTCGGTCTGTTGTGTATAACCCCTTTTACTCCGCAGACCCACTGGGGATTCCGCGCAAAATAGTACTTATAAAGGAGAGGAATCATTTTTTTAAAGTCAATAAAATATAGATTTTAGTGACTTGGACATTCATATTGACCTTTTTCACCAATGTGAAAGAATACTCAGCACTGAGGGATGCACAGTACGGCTAGATAGAAAGAATTATCCATCCGCTCTGTGCTTATACATAACAGATAGATCTCATCAGAGGTCAGCTGTTTCATAACAACGTCGAACTTTACATTCAGATAATCTTCCCATAATCCTTTTCTGCGCACCTGCGCGCCATTATCGCCCAAAAGTGAAACAGTTTTGCTTTACTTATTTCGATTTAGAACTGACATATGACAACTTACAGTAGAAATACAATTATTGACAATAGCAATTCACAATTTGAGTTGCTATCTACTAGAGAGAAAAGCACCACAGCTCCGGCAGCCATTTTTATTCTCGAAACATTATCTGAAGTGTTTTATTGGGACATTTTGCTGACATACTGAACTTCCTTAAGGAAAGAGGCGAGAACATTCCAAATTTTGTGGCAAAAACGCTCAGCAAACTCCCCCCTATTGGCTTTGACAATGTGGAATTATCAATGCTGTTGAATTCTATATCATCAATGAAAGCAGAATTCGAACAGATGAAAACGGTAATAAAAGGGCAAGGCGAGGTTGTACAGACCCTGTCAGATTCAGCTGCAGCCATGAATGACCGTGTTACCACTATTGAACAGACATGCGATTTTAGCAAAAAGTCATACGCCGAAAAGTTGAAAACTGTTCCTGGTCAACAGTCCTCAAAAAATGGCGATGTGGTTCAACGAAATGAAAGTAGAAATAATACCAAATCATCGTATCAAAGCACACCAACACTGGATTCAAATCGAGCGAATGAGCAAATACAGAATCCAGAAGCAGAGAAATGGCAACAAGTTGAAAGAAAAAGGAAAAAGCCTGGAGTGGTTGGGACTTCAAACACTACCAGTTTGAAAACGATTAAAAAAACCAAATTTGCAAACTATTTGCCACCAGATTCGACCCGACGACGACAGCCACAGAATTGAAAGCCTACCTTGACGAAAAACTCAGAGTCGATACACGAGTAAAAAAAGTTGAAACACGTTTTGAGACTTATGCCTCTTTCCACGTCACTTGTGAATGCAATGAGCCGATAAAGTTTATGGACGAAAGTTTATGGCCGGAACATATATACGTTAGATGGTGGCGAGAAAAGAAAGCAGTCAACGAACATAAAAACGGTTAACAACTTCAATGAATCAGAACCATGACCAGTTTTCCATGCAGTATTTGTGTCAAAAATGTAAAATCCGATGCCATCCAGTGTGACATTTGTTCATTGTAGGTTCATAGAATATGTGCAAAATTATCTAAACTTGAATTAAATAGGAAAAGTGAAATGGACTGTTATTATTACTGTTTTAATTGTGCAAGTAATTTTCCTTTTAATGATGTGGATGACGACGAATTTGCATATTTGAACACAAATATAGATATTAGTGAAGAACTATTTAAAGTCTACAATAGATGTTCTGATTTCACCTTGCAAAAATTTTACAATTTAGAAAGTACTGATAATGGCTGGGATAATGATCTGGACCCAAATGCAAATTATTATCAGAATTATAATTTTGAATGTTGTTACTATACAGACACAAATTTTCATTCAAAAGCAAAACAGCTAAATGGTTTCACTTTGATACATTTCAATGCAAGGAGTTTAAAAACAAATTTTAGGCATATAAAAAATTTCTTGTCAAATCTCTCAAAGGAATTTCATGTCATAGCTATAAGCGAAACGTGGCTTGATTCAAAATCAGATTTGACAGATTTTAGGCTTGAAAATTATGAAATGTTCAATGTGGTCAGAGATGGAAAAAGGGGAGGTGGTGTTTCATTATACGTACGTAAGGACTTGGACTGTACTAAAATTGAAAAATTTTCATTTTCCAAAGATAAATTATTTGAGTGCCTATCTTTAGAACTGTTTATAAAACATGGTAAAAATATCATTGTGTCGTGCATTTATCGAATTCCAGCTTCTAGTTTAGAACAATTTCTTTGTTATGTTGAAGAAATACTGAAGGATATAAATTCAAATAAGTCGATTTATATATGTGGTGATTTCAACTTAGACTTGTTCAAAAGTGATGGTCATTTAGACTCAAAATATTTCGTAGACATGTTATTTTCGTACGGCATGTACCCTATGATAAACAAACCTACTCGTGTAACTTCATATTCTGCTACATTAATCGATAATATATTTACAAACAATTTTGCTTGTGAAAATGTCAGTGGCATACTGTGCAATGATATAACTGATCATTTGCCAATTTTTAGCTCCTGTTACCATAGAGGCTTATCTAAAGTTAACAAAGATAAATTCAAATGGGTACGAGTTATAAATGGTGCCAAAGTTGACAATTTTAGAAAAGAAATGCTTGATATTAAATGGGAAAAAGTGTTAGGCGAACATGATGTAAATATAGCATATGATATGTTCATGCAAATGTTTAAAAACTGTTATGATAGAAACTTTCCGCTGAAAAAGGTTAATGTGTACAATAAAAGTGAAAACAAGCCATGGTTAACTAAAGGGCTCATTAACGCTTGTCAGAAGAAAAATAAATTGTATGAAAAATTTATTTCCAACAGAAATACTGACAATGAAATGAAATATAAACGTTATAAAAATAAACTCACGTCAATATTAAGAGCATGTGAAAAAAAGTATTATGATGATTTGATTGCTCAAAATAAAAATGATATAAAGGCAACTTGGAAGATAATAAATAGTGTTATAAAAAATAAAGATCATTCTCAGCTACCGGTTGAATATAATAACGGCAACGGCCAAACTACTTCAAGTGAAAGAAGTATTGCACACGAATTTAATAAGTTTTTTTGTTAATATTGGGCCAAATTTGGCTGACAAAATACCCTCAACAGAGGGTAAACATTTTTCAGATTATATGTCAGGATCTAATCCCAACTCGTTCTTTATCAAACCTGTAACTGAGAGTGAGTTAATTAAGGTCGTGTCAAAATTGAAGAGTAAAACTTCTAAAGATTGTAATGAAATTTCAATGCAAATTGTAAAAAGCGTCATAGATACTGTAAGTAAACCCTTATGTCATGTATGCAATTTGTCCTTTTCATCTGGTATTTTTCCTGATGAAATGAAGATAGCAAAAGTGTTACCTCTGTTCAAAAGTGGTTGTAATAAGGAATTCAATAACTGTAGACCTGTGTCTCTTCTTCCACAATTTTCGAAAGTTTTGGAAAAATTATTTGATCACAGGCTGCAATCTTTCTTAGATAACAATAGGATATTAAGTGAATCTCAATACGGTTTTCGAGAGAAGAGGTCAACAAATATTGCATTATTAGAGCTTATTGAAGAAATATGTGAAGCCTTAGATAAAAAGAAATGTACCATAGGTGTGTTCATTGACCTTCGTAAAGCGTTCGACACTCTAAATCATGATATTCTTTTAGCAAAATTGTATCATTACGGTTTTCGAGGAAATGGTTTGAAGTGGTTAAAAAGCTATCTCTCAAACAGAAAACAGTTCGTACAGATAAACGATGTCCGTTCTTGTCTATTGAATATAGTTTGCGGCGTACCACAAGGGTCAATTTTAGGTCCAAAACTTTTTATTATTTACATGAATGATATTTGTAAAGTATCGAATATTTTGCGTTTTATTCTTTTTGCAGATGATACTAACGCATTTAAATCCGGATCTGACATACATGAATTAGCTGATACTGTTACATTTGAATTAAATAAATTACAGATTTGGTTTAACGTAAACAAATTATCTTTAAATGTTTCAAAAACAAATTTTATGATATTTGGAAATTTTCACAATACGGGTATTAATATCAAAGACATTAAGATTTATATAAATGGTTTTGAAATTGAAAAGGTAACCTCGACTAAATTTTTGGGTGTGATTATTGACACAAATCTAAACTGGCATGAGCAAATAAATCGAGTGTCTGAAAAATTGTCTAAAAGTTTAGCGATTTTGTACAAGGTTCGCAACTTAATTGATAAATGTTCTATGCTCATAATTTACAATTCTCTGTTTTTACCATATCTTAGTTACTGTTGTGAAATTTGGGGCAACACCTATGAAACTAAACTTAGATGTTTATATTTGAAGCAAAAGAGAGCTATAAGAATTATCAACAATGTCGATTATTACAGCCATACAAATGGCCTTTTCATTGAATGTAATGTAATCAAATTCTTCGAACTTGAAAACTGAAATCTGCGTGCATAATGTATAAAGCGTATCACAATGCTCTACCGTTGAATGTCCAAACATTGTTCCAAGTAGGGAATTGTACTGACTCGTATTGTACAAGACAGCAAAATAAGTTTAAAACAAATTTTGTAAGAACAACTATGAAAGCAAATTGCTTAAGTATCTCAGGTGTTAAAATCTGGAATGAGTTACCAGAAAACATACGATCTTGTGTCAGCACTAATGCATTTAAAACTTTAGTTCAACAGTATTATATTAACTCGTACAAAAGTATTTAATTTATGAAACAGTATTGAAAGTTTTCAGGTGCTATTGCTTTTTGATTAGGACTTAATATAGTTTTTTATCTCTAACCAGACCATCAATGTGTTTTGACCTTATGTTTTAATTCCTGCTTCTCACGCTTTGTTTCATAATGAGAGATCATGTGTTACAACAGCATGGGAGGGAGAACATGTAAAATTGTATGTTAATTCATTCTCTGTACCTCTTGAGGCTATAGTATGGTTCTACATTATCAACAGGCTTGCTCTCGAATAAGTTTTAACTTCCAGCTAAGCCTTTCTGGTCTTATAATGTAATATACTCATTTAGAACTTCTACTCTTAATGCGTACTGCATATGCATAAAAAAAGGTTAACTTTGTATACTATGTTTATGGCTAGAATGAATAAATAAATAAATAAATAAATTTTCGAAACATTATCTGGATTTATTATTTTTTTTCAGATACGTCCAATAAAACACGGTCTGTGAAAAGAATACGAACCCAAAAGGCTTGAGGTACTTATTATTCGGTACGATGAACGTCAGCTGACATTCAGCTGATACTTTCAGGCATTTTATTGGTTTTCCTGACATTACCGCGGTACACTTTTTTGTCAGGAATATTGTCTTCCCGTAACGTCGCTGATGTCAGATGACAAAATGGCGGCCTCCATGAGTGAAAACTGAACTTGTAGTTTTTCAATAATTTGATCAATGTAAGCAGGCAATATGAAGTAAAAAGAAAAAGAAACTAATTTCATACACAAACGAATCTGTTTTAGTAATAAGTTTGAAGAAAAGAACTCTGAAATGGCACAAACACGACTTTTGTAATCATCCAATGAGAACCAGGACAAGTGGCCCGGATGTAAACAAACATGGACGACAAATGAATCACAAAAAAGTTAAAAAGTTATTGCAGTTATAAGTTACTTCATACACGTAAACATCACAGACATAAAACAATGGAGATATTCATGCAGTTATCTGCAAAAAGTGATATTTTCCAGTGATAGTTTCATAGATATAGCGAGTTTTCAACGCCCGCCATTTTCATTTTCCTGACTGTCCGCACGCTTATTATTGGAGGCTCAGCTGACAGTTTTCAGGGGATTACGGACATTACTCTCAGCTTTTAATAATAAGCACCCTTGAGTCGTGCGAAGATTTAAAAGTAAACTAAGTTTAATATCACGATGTATTTATTCACAACATCATCTGATACTTTTAAGATGTATATTTTTTATCCACTGAAGCAACATTATTAACCTTAAAAGCCATTTTGAGAAGAAACGTGAGCGATAATAAGGGTCCATGGCTTTTCGGAAATCAAATGAAGGGGTAGTAAAGTTGGCGCGGTTCACCTGCCAGTTGGACACACTAGAGACCGTTATGCATTCATTTGGGGTCCGGTAATGAACATTTTTATTAAAGGGCGTGTCGTCCTTGTATTTTGTTCTTTAACGTTTGTGCACTGCCTTGTAGTACTGTTTTGGTTCACAAGCCACACTGTGCGTCGTCGGTATACGCTTTCAGAGCAAAGCTCTATACGTTTTTATACAGAGTCTCTTCACCTAGTACGGTGCGTTCCAAATAAAATGCGCAAAAATTCTATGTTTCGAATACAAACTGACCTGGTTTAAAATGAAATAAATTGTAAATTTCGCCAAATATAAGTTTTCTCTTGCACCAAAATCAGTCCTGTTTTTAACACCCGATGTGCTATTTTAAAAATTTATTAAAAGCTTCAACAAATAAGCCAAATCATACTTTGGACATTACCAATAAAAATGCACAAAAATTCTGTGTTTCGAATAAAAAATAACCGGGTAAAAAATGACCGAAATGATAGAGAGATTTCGCCTAAATATCAAATTTCTCTTGCACCAAAGATCAGTCGGGTTTTTAACAACCCGCATGCTGTTTTAAAAATGTATGAAAGGTTTTAACAAATAGTTTCAAGTTTCAATTTCTTTTATGTTCCGAGTATAAGCTGTTTTCCCGATATTTCGTCTATATTTTTCTATCATTTCTTTCATTTTTTTACCCGGTTCGAAAATTCGAAATTCTTGAGCATTTTATTGGAAACACCCATAGTGTGATTGGGCTTACAGTTTTAATTCTTTTATGCTCAAAGTATCAGCTGTTTTTGCTATATTTTTTCTGTATTTTTCTCTCATTTTCATTTTTACCCAGTTTCCGTGCAGTCGAAATTCAAAATTCTTGCGCATTTATCCGAAACACCCACAATGTGATTCGGCTTAATAGTCCCAGTGGACCTTTCTGTCTTCCTGGGACGGAAAGGGTCACACTTCCTGTAATAGAAATGGCTATTGATCTTCAGCTTCATGGGTTATGAATCTTTCGGCGTATGTTCCAGGCCACCGAGGTTCGAACTAGTAGGCTTTTTCTTAAAAGGTACACTGGGAAGTATCCTGTCGCATTATTTTCGATCTCGACGATAATACCAAACTTGAGTAAAGAATGGTTTTGCAACTGTACATTCATTGGAATCAGACCGCAATTGTTTACTTGCTGGTAGTTGAACAACAAACGAAAGATTGGAAAACGGTAGTTGCGCAGCAAATTGTGCTGATTTTCGATTATTTTGTTTTATAGAAATAAATTAACGGTACATTTATAAAGAAGAGAGGCGAAGTTTATAGAAGTAACTTTATTGGTCAGGAAAAAATAGCGAAAAGAAAATAGTAAAATTTTTAATAAAAACAGCGTTGATGGGGCACTTTTCGAGGGTACCAGTCTTTATACAAAAATATCTCGAAAAGTAAATGGTCATGCCCTATATTTCTTACTCTTTTTGTTCATGTGAAGGGTCGATATATAGAGACACATGGTCATTTTTGCTGTTCCAGACGTAGGGAAGCTTTCAGATTTTGATATGCTATAAAGAAACATATAAGTAAATTAATTATGGCGCGGGGCCCATTGTTGTGAGCGATAATGGAGATGTCAGTATCCTGATCTCGAGAAAAGATCTATTTTCCCGGTACAAAATTGTTATTTGAGCATAAAAACTGTCCCCCACAATTATGTCTCCCCGACTAGGGGAGACATATAATGGTTGCACGTTCTGTGTGTGTGTTTGTATGGACGTGTATATGTCTGGCAGTCTGTTGTAAACAAAACGTTGTGTGTAAGATGCCTCGAGAACGAAAAGCCGGATCGACTTGATCTGTTCATTCATGGGTAGGTGGGACATCAGCTTTTGACGCACGTTGCATTATAGGCGGAATGCGTATGACTTCATTACGTAAAAATCCTATGTGTGAAATTTCTAGCCGTTGAACATCGGAGAAATTTAAGACTGGTGTGATTGCTGCCTGGTGGGTCCGAAAGATTCTGTCGTTTTTTTTTTTTCGAGAATACAACGAACGAGTGCGGCGGGTTATGCCGAACAAGATCTTGTGTGCAAAATATCTCGGAAATGGAAAGCGTATCGACCTCAAATTTTATATGGGTATCCCCAGGTTCAATCGGGCGGTTCTATCAACTTTTGACTGATGTAGGGAATAAGAAAGACGCATGACGTCATTGCGTTAAAATCTTGTATGTAAGATTTCTCAGCCGCTGATCATCGGAGAAATTTGAAACTTGGTGTTTTTTTTGTTTTTTTTGCTTGGTAAGTCGGAAAGATTGTTTCAAATTCTGTCGCTAGTGCGGCGCATGACGTCATCATGTAAAATATGCATATAATTTTAACAAAATATCAAAACAACAAAATAGCTCGGTAACGGAAAGTCGTACCGATTTTGAATGGATGTTCCTTAGGTCAGTCGGGCCGTTCTCTCAACTTTTGACGGGCGTAGCGATACTAAGAAGGGTGTATGACGCCATTATCCCCCGTGTAAAGAGGAGATATAGGTTCAAGCTTGTCCGTGTGTTTGTCCCCTTTGTGCGCCCTCGTGCCGGGATATATCTCCGAAAGTATTTGTCGTATAGCTTTTTCCTTTGGCATACGGTTAGAACGTATGTTGAAGGTGAGGAACGCTGCATTATAATTTAAGTCGGCCAAAAATTCCCAAAAGTACGACTTGTCAAAAATGGCTGTTTTCAGGAAATTTGTTAGCACCGAAATTTTGTCCAGATTTTCTCGAAAACTATTCGATCCAGCGTTCTGAAATTCTTTTGCAGTGAAAATTATATATTGTACATGTGCAACGTCGCATTATTTGTGAAATCGGCGAAAATTGTCAAAACATACGACTTGTCAAAAATGTATATTTTTGTGGAAACTTGTTTACACGGAGCTAGATTTTGTCCAGACGAGTGAAATGTTATACAGTGAATATATATATATATGTATATATTGTAGATGTGCAGCGTCGTATTGTTTTTGAAATCGGCCAAAAATTGCCAGTAATACCACTTCTCAAAAATATATATTTTTTATGTAAATCTAAAAGACGGAGATATATTTTGTCCAGACGCGTTCTCCGAAACTGTTCGATCCAGCGTTTGAATTTTTATGACCCGCCCGACGGTCGTCGGAGGGTCATATACTTTTGCCTCGTCCGTCCGTCTGTTCGTCCGTCCGTTTATCACACTTTGGATGCTGTTTTGTTTCCACGCAAATTCTCCGAAACTAGGCATCTGCAACCTTGCACAGGAAAAATATATATATTGAAGTTGTGCAGCGTTGTGTTATTTTTCAAATCGGTAAACAATTGCCAAAATAGCGACTTGTCAAAAATTGCCAATTTATTAGACAACTGTAATGTAAGACTTAGTGCTTTCCACGCGAGTTCCCCGAAACTATTAATCCTAGGCATATGCTACCTTACACAGTAAATATATATATTGAAGTTGTGCAACGTCGTATTATTTTCAAATTGGTCAAAAATTGCCAAAATTACGACTTGTTGTGTCCGGTTGGGGTCTGCGCCTTCGACAATAGCTTAAGAGTAACACAGAAGATACCGAGTGCCCCCCCTTCCCGGAGTCCTAGTGTTACTGTAAGATCCTGTAGTTACCATTTACCAGGCAAAGAGTAGCACGGAAGATACCGAGTGCCCCCCCCCTTCCCGGAGTCCTAGTGTTACTGTATGATTCTGTAGTTACCATTTGCCAGACATAGAGTAACACGTAAGATACCGAGTGTCCCCCCCCCCCCCCCTCCCGGGGTCCAAGTGTTACTGTAAGATTCTGTAGTTACCACTTACCAGACACATGGTTGTAGTGACCAATTGTATTGTCTCCTTATTTTTTAATAATTTAAAGGCAAAATAAAAGGTTAGGATTGTGGACTACCCTGTAACCAATGTGTGTGTTGTCACGGCGTTTGGTCTTTCCTCGCTGGAAATGCCATCATGAGATGTTCAGGTACTGCTGCCACGAAGGCGCCAGGCAAACACCTTTAGGGTACATTTCTGCTCTCAGCACAGTTCCGTTGATGGACTGTAATCTGAAGTTACAACAGCATCTGCTCATTGAATTGCAATTTTCAAGGTGTAGTTTGGTACAGTAAAACCTCTGTTTAGTGAACACTTTTGGAGCCGGGGAAAAGTGTTCATTATACGGGGGTGTTCATTAAATAGAGATTTTGTTTTTAGGATCGGACTTTCGCGGAAATTTGTCAAAACAAGGATTAAAAACCTGCGTATCGCGAAAAATTTTATATCGCAATACGTATCGCGATATAGCATTTCATATCGCGATATATCGCGATATTTCCACGTAATAAGAAAAAGAAACTTATTATCCGCCGGGAACCGGACGGATATAGTTTTCATTCTGTCTGTCTGTCCGTCCGTCTGTCCGTCTGTGCAATTTCAGTCTCACGCGCCTACAGCCCGCATTAGTGGGTGGATTGATTTAAGATTTTACCCATGGCTGCTCCTAAGCATCCCGCAGTGCAGTGACCAGGATTCGACCGAATCCGAGCAAAATTGTCAAAATGACAAAACTTAAAAAAATGGAAGAAATTAATTAGGAATGAGCATAACACACATCGGTCTCACGCGCCTACAGGCCGCATTAGTGAGTAGATTGATTTAAGATTTTACCCATGGCTGCTCCTAAGCATCCCGCAGTGCAGTGACCAGGATTCGACCGGATCCGAGCAAAATTGCCAAAATGGCAAAACTTTAAAAAATTGCAGAAACTGAATAAGGACTTTGCATAACACACATCAGTCTCACGCGCCTACAGCCCGCATTAGAGGTTGGATTGATTTAAGATTTTACCAAGGGCTGCTCCTAAGCAAATCAACCATGTACCACTGGCTCTACAAACCTCTACTTCACCACAAGGCTGTATGGTGTTCTTTGGAACAGTTGTTCACAGGAACATCATAATCAGGTATACAATTTGCGCGAACCCGGCGGATTCATGCTTCTCGAGCATCTAGTTTGATTAGCTTAGCTCTCAATCTAACTAATTACTGTTTGATTATGGCGCAAATTTCGTTGTGCATGCATGCAAGTTTGTCTTGCGGTAAATTATGACCACATTTAAAGTATTCAGTATTTTGTAAATAATATATGTATTATTTTGGTTTAAACGTGGTGGCCAAGGGCGTTTCAACTTATCGGAGCTGCGGCCCCCTTAAAAAAACCGTCCAGTTTCCATGTTCATCTTGTGTTATTTCATTGGTGGGGTTTTTTTCAGTGGGGCGGAGCCTGGGGATCAAAACTCGCTGCACATGGCGCCAGATTCTGTATCACGCTTTTCATTCAGAGCAAGCTGCTCAGAACGAGCAACAGTTTTAACTAATATTTACTGTAAACCACCATTCGTGAAAATAATAATCCGCTAATTTTGATAAAAACGTCACTAAACAAAATTATTCCCCAGATACCGTAATTGTTTTCAGAACATTGCAAACTTATCAAGGTCAAAACTAGATCTGAGAATTAGCTGTGCTTAACATCGCTAAACAAAGCTGTTTTTAAAACACATCACATGTTTTTCTTAAGATAGATGAGCATGTCCACTTTGTCTGGAGTGATGCAGTGATGCCTTCTCATATGATATCGGAGATTAGAAGTAACCCCAGAATGCTTTACATCCATTTGGCAATGCTTGCATACTGCAACATCCTCAACTTTCTTTCCGTGACTGGATTTGAGTCCAACATGTTTCCAAATGGAAGCCTTTTCTCTCTTGTTTTCCACTATTTTTTCCATATTTTTTTATCCAGTTTATTTGTTATTATCCTTGTTTGATCACAATCTTATTACTTATCCTTATTTGAACACAATGTTATCTGCTTATCCTATTGCAATGTCAGTATCCATTTGCATTATCCTGTATATTTATTTATTTATTTTAAAGATGAACTGTCGCCTTCAACCGTTTGTGTACTCGAAAACATTGCAAATGTAAGACTTACAACAGAGACAGTAAAAACAAAAAAAAATCGAAAAAAGCGGTATTTGGGAATTTATATCGCGAATATCGTATCGCGAAAAAATATCGTGATATATCGCTGTACCGGTTAATATCGGCACCCCCATTAAAATCACAATTGATGACCAGTATACCTTTTGATTCACATTTTCAAGCAGTTGCTTGTTGAAACCAAGTAATTTCTGTCCTTAAAATAAAGAGCTGTCTATAGACTTCAAAACTATTTTTATATGTCTCCCCCTAAGGGAGACATATATAGCATTCGGTGTGTCCGTCCGTCCGTCTGTCCGCAGTGAGTTCTTATGAAATTAATGAGTCGATTTTTTTTTTCAAAACATACATACATATTGGGGTACATGTCTAGATGATGCCAGTGTTTTTTTTTTTTTCGTTTCTTCAAAAATTGTATTTTTGGCAAATTTTTGAACATAGGAGGGTGGGGGGTGGTCGTGCATTTTTTCACTTTGGCAGGCTACATTTCCAAAACAGTTCGTTGGGTAAGGCTCAGACGTCGCAAGAACAACACACATGTAGTGCAAATGTTTACTGCGAAGTTTTTTTTTCATTTCCGTTGAAAATGTATTTTTGGCGAATTTTTAAATTTTTGATTTTTAACTTTTTTGGCCATATTGTTGCGATATCTCCGAAACAGTTTGTTGGATTAGGCTGAAACGTGGCAAGAAGAACCCATATGTAGTGGAAATGTTTACTGCGAAGTTTTTATTTATTTTCTGTAAAAATGTATTGTTGGCGATTTTTTTTCATTTTTTTCTGCTCGCTAATATTGCACTTTTAAGCAAGGAATTTTTTTTACACGCGACTAATTGGGAGGGGGGCGGGGGAGACGTATCCATTTTTGTTTTAACAAAAACAGTGGCCAGTCTAGTTTTAGATAGTCCAGCTTGTTTCTACACTGTACAATTTACTCGGATGGTTTCTTTAACGCGAAGGAGTCTGTAAGGCACATCTTTTCTGATCATTGTCGAGGATCAGTCCATTTCAGCAATAGTCAAGATTTTTTTTTTATTTATTTATTTATTTTTTTTTGCAAGTCATTTTGTCCAACTCATTAAATTTCTGATCAGTAAACAACAATAAACGTGTTTTAGTTGTTAACTACTTTAAGAAAACCACTTGGGTATTTATAGGAATTTGACCAGACCGTCTCACAAAACACAGTCCATTGTTAGTGCATTTGACCACCCTATCTCATATTTAAAACTCACCGGGGGTGGATATTACATTATGAAATATCCACCCCCTTTATGAAATATGCACTCCGGGGGGTGAATATTTCATAGCATGGAAAACACACCCCCGGTGAATTTTACACATTAAATCGACACCCCCTTTATAAAAGTAAATGCAGAAAATAGTTAAAATCTTGTAAAAAAAATATATTTTCAGATTAAAAATAAAAATGGTAAACAGTGATTTATTGCATACTTCATAGAGAAGGTGAATTACACCTGTAAGTAAGTAAACGGCAATGATAACAGGAAGTTACTTATGACTATGGGTGCAATCAGCAATCAGTAAGTATTAAATCGCAATGACAACAGGAAGCTACTTATGACTATGAGTGCAATCAGTAAGTATTAAATCGCAATGATAACAGGAAGCTACTTATGACTATGATTGCAATCAGCGGGGGAATTGCAACTGAACATTAAATGCAATTATACGAATTGAGTAGCTGGTATTGTTTTCTGCATTTTCCGGAGGATCTGATTCAAAATTCTATTTGCTCAGCCAATTTCTCCGGACAAGACATAGCTTCGGACTGGAATGGAAAAATGAGTATAGAAGAAGCTAGTGTGCAAAGAAACAGCAGTATCAAAATGGAAGAGAAGGAATCAACAGAAATTGCCAACATTTTGGTTTCATGTGAAAGCCAAAAAGCCTGGCCGGAAAGCGTTTCATCCAGCAAAGATGTCAAAGTATTCTGAATTGGACATTGCACTACAACCACAAGAAATTTGGACCACTGCGGGTGATTTTTGAAGACAGAAGTCACCAGATTTGGAAGGTGTGCCACTGCCGATCCTGCTGGAGGTCATCTTGGCATAAATAAAACTGTTGAAAAGGTTGCATCTCGATACTATTGGCCAGTACATGGATTCCATTAGCTCGTTCGATTTAAGCCATAAAAACATTTATATTTCAAATAGGTGTGCCCATTTCCAGCCAGTTGTTCATGTTTAGCCAGTTGTTCATAAGGAGAAGCAAGTAAGAAGAAAGTGAATGTTGCTACATGATTAAAAGCTGTTGTTGATGGTAAAATTGGCAGTTGTATGATTAGATACTCTTCAGTTGGCGCAGATTATACAAATGTATGCGTAACAGGAATAAAAGTGTGGATTTTCTAAAAAAAAAGGGTATTTTTTCTTGTTATTTCAGACAGTATTCTAGAGGGGGTGCATATTTCATAGAGGGGGTGAAGATTTCATAATGAAATTCTCACCCCCCGGTGAAAATTTCATGGGGGTGAATATTTAATGTCACACCGGCATGTGTCGTTGTTACATTATGTACACAGAGATATGCTTATCTTTGCATATGGTTTAAATACCCCATTGTTTAGGGGTGCATCACAAAAAGAACCCTGGCTGATCATCAGCAATTAATCCCCTGGGTGATTTCAGAAATGCAGTTAAAACACGATTGGTAAACATGCCTGCTCGTGTTCAGTCATCATGCTTAGACACACAGAAACCTGGCGTCGGGACCGGAGGAAGTCTTCATTATTTCCAATAGTTAAGCCAATGGGGAAATTCGGGACCGAAAAAGTAATGTTTATAACCGGGGGTTGGGGGGGGGGTGTCATTGAATAGGTGTGTTCACTTGAAGAGGTTTTACTGTATGAAAAATTGCGCTATTCGCGAAGATATTCTTCATATTTCACTCAAACTTCCGCAATGTTATTTTCAGCTTACATACGTTAATGCGTTGCCTAAATAGAGGTGTGACGGTTCACCTCCGGCTCGGTTCGGTTCGGTTCGGTTCAACAAAAATTTTCGGTTCGGTTCGGTTTTTTTCGGTTCGGTTCAGCAAAACCAACCGGTAGTTTTCTTTTCATATATATATATATATATATATATATATATATATATATATATATATATCAGGGCTCGTAGAAATCATGACTTTTTCTTAAAAAGTCATGATTTTTTACTTTTTTTATTTAAATTGACTTTTTTATTTAAATCAACAAAAAAGTCACAGAACATTTAAAAACATACAGAACTGATTTTTCACTATTTATTAATCTAATGCCACTGCAGTTCTCAGCAATATCACATCGAATAACTATACATTTGCAAATAGCTTTTACGTTTCAACTATTTGTCGCATCTCTGTCGAAATATCTTAATATACGGGAGCTAGACGTATGACAGTCATTTTTTTTTTCAGATTTAGTGCACCACAAATTTGCTGGGTTAATTACTCTTTGATTTTAAAATCAACACTGATAGTGACTTATATAACGGGAGTACTTCTATTGACAGGGCTTATTTGTATAAGGCAATAGTCTTGGCGCTGTTATTTATTAAGCAGTCTTGCTATCAGCAAGCAACTGTTTGGAAATTAGTACGGGCACCACAATGGAGAAATACCGTTAACTCAGTGTGTACATAAGGCACAAAAGGTGTGGGGGTGTGGGTGACTGCGTCGCATGAGCAGCTTAAGTCGTTAATAACCTAACAATGCATCTTCACTGTGTACACTCAAGGAGCTTGTTCTAGCATTTTATTAACGAATATTACTCTGAAACAAAAATTTTTTTTTAACTTTTTATAGTGATTTAAATCGCGAATTAAATCACTGATTTAAATCCTACCAGCCCTGATATATATATGCGTGTTTATTTGTTTATTTATTTATAATTGCCTGCACTTAATCCGATAATCCGATATTTCTTTTTACCTTAGAACAGATACAAAACCTAACATACAACGGTAATCAGGGTTCGCGTTTGCGGGGGTTTCGTCCACTTTGTGGAGATTTTTTACGAAATGACTCACTTTTTCGGAACCCACCGAGTTTTTCTGGACCCAACTGAGTCGCACTTTCCTTTTTTGACTCACTTTCCTGAGAACCCAGCGCGAACCCTGACGGTAATGTTTGATATTTATTACCTCAAAGCTTCCTTACACAAGTTATTGACTGACAGACTCGCATGTAGCCATAATAAACGCATGGAATTCGTCATAGGTTCCAAAAAAGTGTGTGAAATACGTTTGTTGATTTGTCCGATGTAATATATATATATTAAAACTAAACTATACTAAAAGAACTAAAATAACATTACCAAATTAATGAATTTTATTGTTATGAATAGCAAAAAAAAAAAAAAAACCGAACCGAAACCGTGATTGGGCTTTTCGGTTTTCGGTTCGAACCGAACCGAAGCCTTTTCTCGGTTCTCGGTTTTCGGTACGAACCGTCACACCTCTATGGCTAAAGGCCGTCAGAATACTGAGCCAACTCTGTACAACTTCTTGATATGCTTTATAAAAAAGAATATGACAAAAACCATATTGAATTTCTGGTCACTTGGTTCTGGTCACGTGACATTTAAAATCGGGAATGTAAACACACGCTTGACTTTGAAAAAAGTTTGCTCCTTTTGCAGAAAAGGCACATCCTGCATGATTGTTCGTTACATATTGACCTTTTCAAACCGCAGGTGTATGACAGAATGTAGTAACTGTTTTGTTTTGTTCAGGTACTGCTGACACCAATGGCAGCTCAAGACGGCAAAGCTTCTTTGGAAGAGGTAAGAAATAGTCGCCATGTTGCTTCAGGCGTCATGTGCCTGAAGGTAAGTTTTCATCTTCTTGTCTTGTAAGCATTGGTCACTAAGGACTAGACAATATAAACACTGAACACTGTAAGCATTGGTCACTAAGGACTAGACAATATAAACACTGAACACTGTAAGCATTGGTCACTAAGGACTAGACAATATAAACACTGAACACTGTAAGCATTGGTCACTAAGCATTAGACAATATAAACAATGAACTCTGTAAGCATTGGTCACTAAGCATTAGACAATATAAACACTGAACACTGTAAGCATTGGTCACTAAGCATTAGACAATATAAACACTGAACACTGTAAGCATTGGTCACTAAGGACTAGACAATATAAACACTGAACACTGTAAGCATTGGTCACTAAGCATTAGACAATTTGAACAATGAACTCTGTAAGCATTGGTCACTAAGGACTAGACAATATAAACACTGAACACTGTAAGCATTGGTCACTAAGGACTAGACAATATAAACACTGAACACTGTAAGCATTGGTCACTAAGCATTAGACAACATAAACAATGAACTCTGTAAGCATTGGTCACTAAGCATTAGACAATATAAACACTGAACACTGTAAGCATTGGTCACTAAACATTAGACAATATGAACACTGTAAGCATTGTTCACTAAGCATTAGACAATATAAACACTGAACACTGTAAGCATTGGTCACTAAGCATTAGACAATATAAACACTGAACACTGTAAGCATTGGTCACTAAGCATTAGACAATGTAAACACTGAACACTGTAAGCATTAGTCGCTAAATCTGTTTGCAACTGCCACCATCAAGATCCGGATAAATAGAGGTAAAGTAAAAGCTGTTTGTAGTGACCAACTTCCAGTTTCGGATATCAAGACGTAGGTAAAACCTGCGTTCTTGACCACCTTTCAGACCCGAATAAACAAAGTACGTACAGTGAAAATACTGTACTGTAATAACAAACTTCAATACCGGGATAAAAAGGGAGTTCAGTAAAACCTGTTTTAGCGACCACCATCTGGAACCGGACAAAAAGACGTACAGTAAAACCGGTTTGGTGACCACCTCCTGGACCAACATAAAACACCTGAGCCTAAACTTGTATAAAAAAGAGGACTGAAATACCCGAAAATTAAGTTACATTCCCCACCCGGCTTCAGAACTTGGACAAACGTGATACACAACCTGACTACTGGACACATGGGATTCATTTATATATAGCACAGATTCATTTATAGTACACAATTGTTCAAATTAAACTTTGTGAAAGGGCTGTCGGGGGAAAAATGGAAAATAGTTGCTGGTGAATGATGGGTTTAGTCGGGGACACATTTGTTTTTGTTTGCAAAAACAAAAAAAAATTAATAGGTGTCGATTGAAAGTGCGTAATATAAGCCTATACTCTTATGTTTTGTGTGCACTGGCCGCTGTAGTTTCTAATCTGCATGTTGTGAAAAGTTTGTCCCGGTTTAATCTGGTTTTCACAACTGTGAAACAAGATGAGTACGACTGGTGCTCTAACAAGATGAGTACGACTGGCGCTCTAACAAGATGAGTACGACTGGTGCTCTAATAAGATGAGTACGACTGGTGCTCTAACAAAATGAGTACGACTGGTGCTCTAACAAGATGAGTACGACTGGTGCTCTAATAAGATGAGTACGACTGGTGCTCTAACAAGATGAGTACGACTGGCGCTCTAACAAGATGAGTACGAGTGGTGCTCTAATAAGATGAGTACGACGGGTGCTCTAATAAGATGAGTACGACTGGTGCTCTAACAAGATGACTACGACTGGTGCTCTAACAAGATGAGTACGACTGGTGCTCTAACAAGATGAGTACGATTGGTGCTCTAACAAGAGGAGTACGACTGGTGCTCTAACAAGATGAGTGCGACTGGTGCTCTAACACTTGTATTCCGTTTTCTGTGATATTGTGTATACAGATGATCTACCAAAGTTAGTATGCACTTTATTTATATTGTGACCTTGACCCAGTTCCAAGGTCACACTGCCCACAAACCCACAATTTCTTGTTGACATGATAATACAACAACTACCAGACCGAACACTACTAAATTTAACCAATTCAGAAACACGTTGGAGATGATTTTGGGACCGACCAGAAAATTTAAAACAGCCACTAGCTGCCAATTTTGATTTTTTCCATAATTTCTGGAAATTTTACCAATCATCACGAAGTTCTAAATATAGGTTACCATATGTAAACCACGCTTAGAGCCGGTTTTGGGATAGACTTTCATCCGCAATCCGCATTTTCTTGATCAAATTGTTGCGTTAGGTTGAAGATCTGTACGAGAGAGAATTTCATCCCGTCATGCATTTTAAAGAACCGAAGACTCTGAAAAGCCTTGTGGACGGCGACGATTTTGAGTTGGACAGCGACATGATACAGAGAGAGTTTGA